>VZUI01086227.1:0-68439 GCA_013401135.1 Cettia cetti
TTTCTCTGGTGATTTTGTATATCAAAAAAAAAAAAAAAACCAAACCAAAACCAAAAAAAAAAACCACACCCAAAAAATACCAACAAAAAAATACATATGTGTATACATATATATGTGTGTGTATGTATCTATCTACATATATATGTGCTTACACAGAAACACATAAACATATCTAAATACACATATATTTTTGTGCCACTGAAAAGGAAATTGAAGTCTCATTTGAAAGAAAAAAACCCCAATAAATTAATTTTAACCTACAACTGATTTACCATGACAAGACTCTTGATGGTTCCTAGACAATGGGGAGTTTCTCTTCTGATGATAGCATTAAAACCTGCACTTTTTTGCAGAAGAAAAAGTCTGACACATAATTCCATAGAATAAGATGTAATGGGCATTGCTATGACCAAGACCTTGGGATGCTTGGATAAGTCTCAATTGCCTGTAAAATTAGGCAGTCACCTGACAAGTATTAATATAAATGAGATGACATTAGCTGTTTTTTCTTGAGCACAGATGTACCAAAAGAATCTATCATCTTTGTGGAAACTAAGGCTACTAATGCCTCTCTTACCTAAATCATTTCAACAGGCTGCCATATAAAATGTCCTATCACCATTAATACAACCCTCGGAAAAATAGATGAGCAGATGGTTTTAACATTAACAAGCATACAATCAGTACCATCAGCTTAACAAAAAACCAATCTGAAATACATGTTAAGGTGTAGGATTGCTGTACCTCCAGCCTCTTGGGTTGACCAGCCATCTATAGCAATACAGCTGCTGAATGAACTGGCAAGGGAAAACATTCATGCAGAAGGATATACAACTCCTATCTCATACTTATTTTTAATTTTATTAGAAGAAATAGCCACACCTGCTGACACATAAAATTTACCCATGCCTACACATGTCTTACAATGTCATGATGACAAACACTTGAGGAGACCTGTACTTGCCTCAAAGGGTAAAAAAACATGCTCTGGGCTTGGTTCCATAACTGATCCTTCAATCATAAGTCTCACCGGAGTTCTGGTTAAAGCAGGACTCGAGGGAGCAGGACTTGAGCTGACAGCATCAGCTCAGATGGATCTTGTGAGGGCATTAAGTTTTTTTGCTCTGGGGTTGCTCTGCAGTCAGAAAGTCAGTTTTGAATGCAGAATCCTGGTTTTGAGAGTCCACTCTATTGTCTGCTACAAACTCCCACAGCTATTCAAATGCCTTGAATAAGTGGCACTGGACTAGGGAAATTAGGACTTCATAACCATCTGCCATTAAAGTGCTTTATATGGTAGCAAAAGCACAACTTGTGACAGTCATTTTAGCAGTGTGTCATTTAATATTAATAGACAAAAATACCTTGTTCCTCTCTGCATGACAATCTCTGCTTTTTCCACCAGTGGGGGTGCTGCAACAGCAGTGATTTAGAGATCCTATATTTAACATAGTAGTATCAGCCTATGAGGCTGGATGAATCTAAAATAGCACATAGCATGAGCCTGGAATTTATTTTAAAAGATCCTTTATCTTATGACTCCATTAAAGTTTGAAGCCAAACAGATGTATAGTACCTAGGGCAAACACATTTCAAGATATTTTACTTTCCACTTTCCATTATCCTACTGATCTATAATAAGCCAAATAATATCACTGCCTAACCTTTTGAATTTTCATTTGTACTCTGCTTCATTGGTAAATTTGTTTGTCTTCTGAGTTTTTTAACATTGTTGGCTTTTACACAAAATTTGCTCCACTGTGTAGAAGTTGTTTTGACATATTTAATTCCACAAGAGAATTCTAACCACTGGTTCTTTCATCAACATTTATAATACTGCTATAATACTGTTCTCAATTACTTTTACTTTCATGGCAACTCTATTAATACAATTTTCTTTTAAAAAACATGATAAACTGATTATCTCTATGGCTATACATAAATAAGCTCAGTATATTCAAACCTCACTGCGTGCTCTTGAATTGGCTCTGTTTTAATCTTCAAATTGGGTGGTACCATATTGTGTGGGTACTAATTTTAATGTCTTTTAAATGTGTATTTTCAATCTGAAAACATAATACTTTTTTAATAACATAAATGTCCAATGAAATTACATATCTTACACATCTTAGAGATGCTGATCTCTCATCACATTTCTTTTTCTTTTGTCTGGAAAAAAATGACTTCAAGCAGCCAGTTATTCACTAAGTTCAATTACATTTGTCTATAGCCCCTACTGACTGAGCACAACTCTGGTAGCGGCAACCCTTTCATAATTCATCTTTTGCAGGTTATTGTGTTAGTGCTGCAAGTTGTCAAGATTACTGTTAGTTTCATTTGAGGATTTAATGAATGAATTTTGGGGCACTTAGGAATGCACTGAGCCTACAGACCATTACTTTCTTATCATCTATTTATTACTTTAGAGCAATAAGTCTATACAAGTTTATTACTGAAGTATTTCCCAGGTCAGCTAATAAACTTCAAATGACATCTTCAAATACCACATCAGCTGATGACTGGGATGTGTTTTGAACAATACACATTGTAGACGGACAATAAGATTTTGAATGCCATTGACTTACTCCTACATTTGCACAGACAAGCAGAAAGAAAATGCTGGAATTTTCTGGAAACTATGTATTAATGACATCAAATACAATGTGTTTTTGAAAGATAAAGCAAGATGAATCTGCAATCAAACCTGGATGTGGGTTGTGACAGCAGCAGGATGTTGCCTTCCTTGGGGTTTTTCTTTCCTTTCTTTCCAATAAAATTTCCCCACTGATAAGAGCTGTGTCTTAGGACTCTCAGCCTTTTACTATGTAAAGTAGATGTTGCAGAAAGATGCAGAGACTAGATTAGATTGTCTACTTTCCAAAATTATGAAACTGAACTAAAATAAGCTGAAGAAGACAGACTGAATGTTTGAATAAAATACCATGAGGTTCTACCAGAGACTGAAAGTCACATTTAATTGATAGTTGGAGGCTCTCAAACAACACACTGATGACTATAAGACAACTGACTTAAGAAGAGCAGGAAAAGCAGAGGAAACTCCTCATTTGGAAAGAAAGTTTATCCTTCTATATTCAGTATCTGTGATTACAATGTTGGTGAATTTATAGCAGCCCGTCTGAGATGAGTAATTCTGAACAATATCATTTTGCCACTTATTTTGCCTATCACTTTGAGGGAAAGTTGTTACAGGGTTGAAGCCAACATATTTATTTATTTATTTATTTATTTATTTATTTATTTATTTATTTATTTATTTATTTTGAGAGGTAAAGAGGAAAAACATGAAGAACATCACAGTGAAGAGAAAAAGAGGAACATGCTGGCATCCTCACTGACTGCCTGGTAAGACAGATTCAGCAGCAGCCAACAGCAACATCATCCCACAGGACTGCAAGAGTGGCCTGTCCCTCTGTTATTTGCTTTATGTAGGTGTTCAAATGTTGCATAGAACTAGATCATATGAACAACTAATCAAACAGATACCCACTGTCAATTTATGCAGATTGAACAAAAATACCAAAGCCTGCTCTCTTACTCTGGCAGCCAGTTAAACCCACGATCACCACTCTTTCCAGAGCCCCCTACCAATTTCTCCTTACTCTCTTCATGATAACTGATGCCTACATTTCTGTAAGTAGTTTTAAAACAGCAGAGCAGTAGTGGATTGCAGAGAGCACTTTAGAGAAACTGCTGAATTAAAAAAAACTAACAACCCTTTCCACTTCATATATTGTCGGGTAGGTAAAACCCCAAAGTAACAGGACCACTGGGATGGCCCAACTTGGTGGGACTGCTGTCTTCCATGAAAAGTATCTAGGTCCACAGTGGGGTTAGGACTGTTTTTCAGGCACAGATACTTCTTTCTGACCAGAAATGTTAGTCATAAACTGAAATATATGTAACAATTATCTTCTGGCAACAGATACATCCTATTTTTCTTATTACCAGGCTTAGTTAATGAGGAAAACAACTTCAAGTGAGAAGATCAGGGCAACATTTGTTCTTCACTATCGCTATTTACATTGAAAGAAATTATAGGATTTCCCAGCAAGAAAAACGAAAATCTTCATCTGAAACTAGTATGAAAATGGATTCAGCTATCTTTCCCAAGAACATGAGGATGGTTAAAACCGAGGACCTTGGAAATTTATCATCTGACTTCAACCTCAACCTTTCAGCATAAATTCAAAAGAAAATCAAGACAGGCAACAAGAAACAATCACTTTCATCACCTGATTCCCATTCTTTTTGATCCATATGCTCTGTGGTTTTTATTGCCTGAAAGCACCCGTTATGAAAGATCTACAAGGAGACAGAGACAACTGCAATGTTACTGTTCTTCTAAATGTTAGTCTTACAATAAGAAAGAAAAATGGTGTTGGAGACAAAAAGATTACTTATTTCTTTGCATGTCTAAGGCCCAGAAAGAGAACTGCATAATGTTCTTAAATTCAAGTAAGCCATTAAAAGTAAGATATGCAAAAAACCCAGTAAGAAATAAAAGTTGGATAGTAAAATCTGAATATACGAGGTAACAGAAGTAATTACATTGCTCTATATAGCTTATGTAGAACAAACATTTAAATAGATCTCAAATGCTGAACATTGTCTACATTAAGGCCATTTTAACAGATTAGATTACTTTGATATATTTCTTACTTGCTTTTTATGTTACAACTTAAATTATATGAAGAGAGGAGATATTTTGAAAATAAAAAAAGAATGACAAACACTTCAAACAAGTTGATGTTTTCAGATGTTTGCTCCTTTTTTTTTCCAACATGGTCAATTAAAAATGAATGCACCAAAAATTCACTCTGCAATTTCAAGTCTTTTGAAAACTGGCACATGAAGAGAATAAATGCTGTTGCCATTACATCGATGCCTCTGCACAAAATTTTCCCATCATTATCTTGAAAGCTCTAAATGACTGTCTTTGGGAAAAGAGAGGAGAGGTATTTTTAAATGCAGTAAATGGATGAGGGTTTTAAACACTCATATAAACCATGTTCATTATAAATACTGTGGATTGAAATGAGCATGCAGAGCCTCCCACATGACACACCAAATCTGCTTGCTGTACTCCCTTGACTTAAGGAGCCTCCAAAGAATCAGGTAAGATATGAGAGGAGGCCATTCCCCTACCCTTTGGCATTCTGTATCTACACAAAGGGCAGAGCAGCCAAGGTCTGTTACATATTACTCTGAAAATATCCCACAAACAGTACATAAAAGCCCCATATTTTGGTCAAATCTATTCTAGATACATACATGCAAGTACAGAATTAGACCAGTGGAAATTAACTAAAGAGTTACAGATGGCCCTGTATATAAAGCAGTACAATATAAGAGAGACCATCTGGAAGTATGTTTTGTCCTTAAGTGGGTTTTTTTGGTTTGGTTTGGTTTTGTTCTTTTTTTTAAGAAACAAAAATATATCCTCCTTTCTGCTTTTCTTTTTCTAGCTGCAAGTTTTCACTGTGCAATGAAACTGTGCTTGTTTTAGTTTCCAAAAATATGAGGACTTGATCTATACACCTGCCAAGCAGAGAATCTGAAGTAGAGGTGCAGGCTAAATACTGAGGAAGCCAATGTTTTAAGCATCAATCTTAGCTGGTGATGCTTGGGATGTGTTTAAGGAGTACAGTTACATAGTGAGTCCTTACTGATTTTTCGTTATCGAAAAAAGATACATATTTAACAAATAACTTGTTCCGGAAACAAGCAGATAGTCTTTGAGTGAGATGCATGCAATGATCATTGCTGTGTTCAACTGGAACAACATTTGAATGTAAGCATTAACCCAGCCTGTAAAAAAAGCACGTTGGCACCCACCCCATCTTGCTACAATTGCACAGCATTTATGCTACCAGAATCAGGAGAGGAATCATGGGATCAAACACAAATAGTGAAACACTTTTGCACTGCCACACTCATAGCAAAATGTCACCTGCTGAGGTGTAGTGAGGTAAAAATTAGGTACTGGCTAATATGAAGGTACTAAACCTCCTGAGATTGTCAGCCTTGCTTCAAGTACCACATTTGCTGAGTTCCACCGTTTTTTACATGGATTAAAGGTCTTCAGGTGTACAATATTTTCTACTAACAGTAAAAAATATTTAATTAGCTTCCATTTTCAGAGGAATGCCTTACAATGAAACATTATAGTATATTTTTCCTATCCTGAAGTATGGGAATAAGTCCCTTTAGCATAAATGTCCCATTAGCGACACTGAAGGAGGTATGGTTTAGATTATATTCCCAGGCTAATATGCTATGGCCCTGGACAAATAAAACCAAAATAAATTATATCCATCTTTCCATAAATTCCATTATGGCTTAATTGTAAGATTTTTTTCTTTCTTTTTTTTTTTTTCTTTAATTCGCCATTTTTTTAATATGTGAATTGCTTGCATGTGCTCTTTTCCTTCTTGCTTCTCCTCTGCTTTCCCTCTCTGAGTCACAGAGCCTGGCAATTTGTCACTATGATAGATGAAAACGGGGAGCAGGCCAATGAGATATATTTTTTTGAGTTAGTTAATATATCTGTAGCCTACAATTAGCAGTATTACATACATAACACCAAAACTACATACTGCATTTTCCTTACATGCTGCTGCGTAACACTTAGGTTCACAATTTCCCATCACAAATAATCTGGAGCAAAGCTGCAGTGTGTTCTTCTGTATTAACAAATCAGGGGGGTCTTCCTCACGTGCGACAAACACAGTAGCATTAACAGCATCACTTGTTTGTGAGACACACGCACTGCTACTATATCAGGTCAAGTGCTCTGTAACCTGCTTATCAGCAGTTAACATTAGATACAGTTTAAGAGAACAATTCAAAAATGGTTTTGATTGATTGCAACCAACTGGCAGTGTAATTGCACTCAAGCCATTAGGAATCCAATTGAACCCTGATCGAGTACTTCATTACTCCTGCTCTTTTCACAAGGGCACACCATCCCAAGTAATATTTTATATGTTATAAAAGGTTAGGTTTGAAAAATTAGCATTACAAATGTCACATTTACTTCCAGCTGGAAATGTGCAACAATGTGTGACAATACTGAATAAAATGTTGAAACATGTTTTCCTTTTGTTTTACTTTACTCATTTTTGTAATACAACACTGGTTACTGGAAAATGCCTTACAGCTTTATTCAAAACACATGTTCAAAGATCTGAATGAAAAAAAGCTTTGACTCTCTCTGGAACATCTAACCAATATATCATTTGTGTGCTTCAAATTTTTTTTTTAGTGTCAAGAACACTTTTATGTCTTTAAGATTTATTTAAACTAGTTTATTATATAATGAAGCTTGTCAGATCATAAGAACAAAGTCAAACAATATGCTCTATATCAAAGTATAACATTTAACATATAGATTTAAGTATACATATCAAGTACAATGCAATCAAGCAGGGTTTAATCTGAAAATGCAAATGGTTCAGATTATTAAAGACACATCTGTCCTTTGAAGCACAATTTAGGCTGTTTATCAAAAAGCTGTGTGCAATTACATTATTCCCTCCCACCAAACGTATTTTAGCCATGGATTTCTTGGTTTGAAAACCTTTAGGTTTAACCCCAGGGCCAAAATTTCATAGCCTAAACCACTAACTAAAATATAAACACAAACATAAATTTCAGAATGTATCTAACCACTTCTAGTCCACAAACTATTATGGTAGGACAGTCATTTTGATTACATTAATCTCATGGTGATAACAGAGTTGAATAAACTATCAAGTATTAAATATGAGTTTTTGTATTCCTTTCCTCTCTTTTTTGTAAAGATACACTGCTTCACCTGCTACTGTGCAGGAGCCTGTATGAGACAAAAAATACAGAACTCTGCCTTCTTCTGCTTTGAACAACAGTGTCAATTTTAAACCTACACTCCTTACTGCTTAAGTGGCGAACACTCCTAAAATGCATAATATATTTAATAACAATATATACATAAAAATTACCTCCCTTATTTTCAAACACTACTGTAAAGATCTGATTAATTTGCAAATTAAACAGTTCCAGTATTGATAAAGTGAAATGTAAATTCTTGCAATGATCAACAAGTGATTGTGTCAGCTGTAAACAGTACATACCTGCAGATTTAAACTCTAAATTGTAAGCAGAACCTGCCATGCAAGCACAGTCCATTAATCCTATTTTATAAACATGGAAAATACTTAACGATGGGGATCTATACTCCTGTATTACCATGCACAGATCTAGCAACTGTGCACACAGAGTAGTAGTAATTCTCATTACACACAGAACTACAAGTAAAACATTTGTGCTTTAAGACATATTAAAAATGCCTTCTTCTGCACAAAAGAAGGATCTTTCATGAGTTCCTGGAAATCTGAGCATCTGAGCATTATATTTAGTTCTTGTGAGTCTAATAAAATGTAACATGCCACACAATCGACACTCATTAAAGCAGTTTCAAAAGCTAAAATATTGCAATGGCTACATAGTTGAAAAACATCAACTTCTTTAATATGCTTCATTTTGAGAGTCACAGGCCACACATCAAAATGTTTGTTTACTCTGTATTTAAGATACAGACACTCAGGTGTTCACCTGTCAATACTTTTGAAAAGAGAGATGATCTTTGATTTTTTTGGATCTAGTCTCAAAATGATAATTTATATACTTACATCAAATATGCATAGGGCATACAAATGCATAAAACACTGAAAGGTGTTAATTTATTTATGATTTATTCTCTTTCCCCAGCCCTATACAGACAATTGCTTTTCGCTGTAACAAAATGCTGAGATGAGTGTTTGGTGTTCAGAGGACAAAATTCCTATTCAGAACAAAGCTCCTCATCTTTCTAAAAGTATTTCCTTATTTTAGAGGGAAAGAACAGTTTGGAAGAAGAAGAAAAGAAGCACTCAAAAAGCATTAGCTCATCTTAACTTGGTTGGCTGTTTTCAAATGTATATGTAGTCCCACTAAGCAAACAGAATAACTTTTAAGACAGACACCAATAGTTATTCTTTCACACAATGCAGGCATTGTTTGATGGAATTTACACACCATGGGTGGCTTGTTAGATAAATAACAGAAAAACAAGTACAGTATTACAGTATCTATTCATAATGCTATTTTGGGATGCTGGAAGCAATAACCAAGATTTAAGTGTTTTTACAACATTGAAAAATGAAAGAGCACAAGAAGCAGTACAGCTATAGCAACCCACAGCATTAAGGCCAATGGTCTTCATACATGTTGCTAAAAACTAAGCAAGGTTCACAGCAGGCTCAGAAAGTTAACAATTCAGGCTCTGGTCAGCCAAAAACATAACAGAGATAACATCTTTTTAACTGTTTATATTGGTTGAATGATAATGAATTGTTCCACATGAAGACAATAAACCCCAGCAGCAGATACAGAGACAACCATATTTGTTGGGATAAAGGGAGTTTGAGTCTGGCGGAGGAGGACAGAAACACTGATGTAATAATTCTACCCCAGGATTTCCTTGATTTTTTTAGGCTTAGATCTCAATCTGGATGTCTTTTAACATAAATTTATGCATAAGATTCTTGCTTTTTTCATTCTAATCAAGTATAAGTATCTGCAAGCTGAAATCAGCTTTTATATTCTCCACAACATTTCTCCAAACATAAAGTATTTGGTCCAGATCCAAAGTAGGCTTTAGGTATCTAAACCAGGATTTAGTTTGTCCTGAGGTGCCTGAATCCAAAACTGTGAGCGACATTAGCCATGCTTAGCAGCCATTAACCCTGAAAACAGCTCTGGCTTTCACCTGAAAGCTACTCAGCCACATGAAGTTCTCCTCCTAGTCAGCAGAGCTCCCTGTGCCGCAAGAATTCTCCGTCTGCTCCCTACATAAGCTCAGCAGGAACCTGGAATGTAGGCAAAATATACTGAAATGTCTCTTAAGAAAATAATCAGAACAGTGAGCACAGAAAAATTTCAGAGTAACTGGGGACACATTGACTTGGAACCATACATGGAAGTACTTTCCTCTAGATTAGCTGGTACAACACCTGCACAAAAAATGAGGTGGATCCTAGATCTTTACCCGGAGTCAAGCTTTGTTGAAGCAAAGGCCATTTTTTAGTAATGAATTCAAAATTCAAGGGAGAGAAGAAGAAAGGAACAGCCTGACTCTGGAGCTCAGCATCTGGTTCAAGAGTGCTACTTCTTTGGTTTTGCTCCAGGAGCTACTTCCGTCTAACAACTGCTGTAACCAGCCATGTTAAGCAGAAATTGTCATCCTCATTTCCCAAATGTATAGTTGGGCTCTTCTTTTTGTGCTGCAGACATTAAAGAAACTTTTTTAAAAATTGGTCCCCAGACTACACTTCCTCGGTATCACTAATAACCCCCCTCCCTTTCAATCACTCGCCTTTGAGCAGTCTTCTGCTGTCTCCTTTTGGAGCCAGAAAATCTCTTTTAATTACTCATAGTTACTTCCCAGAGAAAATCTACAATTTGCTTCAATAGTTCAAATGATAGCTTACACTCCAAATCAAATGTAATATCAATATTTGAAGACATAATGGATTATATTGTGCCTGCAGGTAAATTACCAAGCACAGTAAGCAGTTCAGTGAGTGCTCTCCCGAGTTGACAAGGACCTCATCCTCATCTCAAGAAAAGAGACAGGTTACTCAAGTTCTGAAACTGAGCATTACCAGCACCCAGAAAACCAAACCAAAATATCTCTTGGATATCAACAGACTTCCACTCAAATTCCCAGATCCCACACATTCTCCTCAGTCTTTTAAAGTCAGTAATTCAACAACTGAAGTTTACTAAGATGACACTCACATAAATGGCATACCACAAATGAGAATAAACAAATAATGATGTAATTTGTGTAGTCTTTCATCAATTATGGTCAGGCATAAATTGAGGGCAGAAAGGAGAAGATGGTTTTACAGCAAGTGGACTTCTGGAACGCTCTTTCCACAAGAATAGCAGCAGAGGGGGAAAGAAAAAAGTTCTATACATTTTAAAATAGAATGTGATCTAATTTTTAAAAGGACAATGTGGCATCCTATGATTGCATAGGACTGAAGCAAGTGATATACGAGGTCTCTTCTTCTCCTCTTACAGGCCCAGACAAACAAGTCGTACAGAAACATTTCTTTCTTCTCTTCGCCAAAGAACACCTAGCTTGATTAAAATTTTGCAGTGAATCTTCTGGAAAGCTGTCAGCAGCTTCATTACTTAGAAAGGTACAGATAAATAGAATCTGAATTACAGATGCCATTATACTGTAACACTGTGCTCAGCTTTCTGGTAAAATACATGGCTTTGCTGTACTGAAGAAGCCTATATGGGAAAACCATAGTCTTGTTAATATAAAAAATGAGCTGAAAAGCCAGTCTGGACAAAAATCTAATTGTCAAAATGCGGCTGTCTGCAGCGGCCCAAGTTTCTCTCTCGCAGTTGTGTAACAGCTTTTTGGGTTGCAGTATTCTTGGCAGTCTGAGCAAGAACAGAGACTGTTCAAGTTACACAACTGCAATGTCATTAGTGGCTTCTTAGGAGTGTGCCCAGAGCTGCCCGAGTAAGTTAGCATTGTACTAAAACATAAGCTGCTAGTTGCAATGTCCCTGTTGTGCACACCAGTCAGACTCTATCGCTGGTTCTCAAGCACCACATCCCGGCGAGTGGCGGGAGCACTGCCCAGACTGCCCTGAGGTCTGTGCCTGCCCACTCACTGCCTTCTTCCAAGAGCTGAAAGCCCATTCAATTTTATTCTTCATTTTTAGCAAGGTCAAGGGCTTTATTCAGATGCCATTTACATCAGCTATTACTCCTTTTCACCAAGCAATTCACTCCCTGATCTATGCTGGGTATTTCTGTTCATCACTGACTTTTAGGTAAAATCTCTGCCTTTGTTACTGTGCTGACTTTCCCATTTGCTGCATGTTCTTTTGCTCTAGTGATCAGCATTACTGATCATACCCATTTACCTAAGAAATTTCACTTAGTCACTCACTTTATAGCAAGCTAAACCCACTTACTCAAACACCCACCTGACATTATCAGAAGCACCATCAAGTATCAATTTCCTGTGCAAGGAGATGCTATTCTTTAAAGCACTCAACAGTAGTAACACAGGTATGTAAAACCATTAACTACTATTTACAGTCCTGTTTCTGTTTGGGTTGGGTTTTTTTTGTGTTTGTTTGTTTGTTTGTTTGTTTTTAATACAGCATCATTCTTTTCTTGCACTGCAACAGGATATGTAGGAGGTATAACAGCACCTCATGGTCAATTCAAGCTTGTAGTTTTAAAATACTCAACTGGTATGTGAACTACAATATTAACTGCCATCCCTAGTTATACCTCTAGTGGTTTTGGTACTGCCCAAAACCCATCACAGAAATGAACTAAAAGCGTTTCCTTGACACCTACTTTTCTCTTTGTTTTCTTTTTTAAATGTAGTAGATCATCCTTAAGGAGGAATGACATATATATGAGATCAAAATATCAAATTATATTTAATAAAGCAAGATTGAAAAAGTAACCTTGACTTTTTTTAAAAAAATCATGTTATGCTATTTTCTCAGCATGTACCCTTTAAAGTATCTAAGGGTCTTAATAGCCTCAGGACAGGATTTTTTCAATTGACTTTAATCATGGTTGTACAGTACTGAAGGAAAATAGAAGGTGTCTAGGCTATGAAGAATACCGAGATGACAAGTGAAGTTAAACATGTAGCACTGGCACGAGCATCTGTGAGATGTCTAACATTCCTACTGCCAGAATATGAGCTCCCTTTCTGACTTGTCTCCTTGCTGTATAAAGCTGCAATGTCTGAATTCATCTCAAGTTTTGGACTTAAGACTATCCTTTCCCATTTTTCTGAAAATTAATAACTTAGAAATATTCGAAACCCATCACGGAAGGTTTTGATCAAGTGGATGAGATTTTCCAAAAGAGAACTTTGAAGTGTCCAGTCTCATTGAATCATTTTTTTGGCAGCAGGGGTTGCCCCATTTGGAAAGCCAGTCCATTTTACAGAGTCTCAGAGAGCCACCTCGAACAGAATGCACTTGCAACGCCAAGGTTTAATATTTACTTTTTAAATTTTTGAATTTTCTGTTCTCTCCTGGCTGTTTGGTCAGGACCCCCACAGCAAATCAAATGCTTTCACAAAGCAAATGCTCCTGTTATGTCACTAAAAATCCACCTTCTAGAAAGAGAAGGCATAAGGCATTTCACTTTGACATTTGTGGTTCCTGAAATCACTGACATAAGGGAAAACATTTTCACTTAAAGCAGTCAAAATGATAACTGACCTTTCACTTATGCTGACCGAATGTATTATGTGCCACTCAGTAACTGGGATCTATCGTTCTTAATTAGCATCTACAAAATAAAATAGCTCAGAAGTGCATTAATTACTGTTTTATGTCTCTGCTTTCTATTCTCCTGGCTGTACAGTACCAACCATAAAAAGCTGGGGCCTTTTCCAGCACAAAGGGGCAGTATGTGTTATGTGTGATTCATGAAAGTTTCATTAATATTTAAGTTCATGTGGTTTTGAGGAGCAGAGGGGAATGAGCTGTTTCTTCTTACTTCACACCCAGAGGATTTAGCTCAATTTTCAGGGTAGTAAAATTCGCACAGTGTGATAGGACAGAAAATCTGCTTTGTATATATACTTTGTTTCACATTGCAATCCATGAATCAAAATAAAACAAAAAAATACATCAATTCAGGCAACTCTATTCAAAATTCTGCGTACTGATACAGAAATATACTGGAGAAGAAATCAAAGAAAACATCATTCCTTTGAACCACCAGCCTTGGATAGAGGAGAAGAATCATCTACCATAATCTCTGTATTTAAATTAACACGGGTTTTCCCCTTTTTTTTAATGATGTTGCAGTTCAAAGGACAGAGTGATAATAAACCGTCATTTACTAAAATATTTCTCATGATGTGTCATTTGAGACCATGTACCTCACACCCAGAGTTTAGAAATATAATCTATCTGAATGAACTAGCTGCAAGCTGAAACTAGAAAGAAGGATTCATTACTCTTTTATTTCAGAGACCTGTCTGGGGCAAAGTGCATGACTATAGCTCAAAGGAAAAACAAAAGCAGCAGAAAGATGAAATACTGAAAGATTGAAAAAAACCCCTAAAACTTGCTTAGCACCAAGAAAATGTATATACAAACTTATAACCAGAAAATGTAATATTTTCCTGCAAAAATCACTTGGCCTTGAACACGTCAGTTTAGACACCAGGTTGGATAAGGCAGCGTGGTCCAGTGGGAGGTGTCCCTACCCATGACAGGGGGGGCTGGGACTAAATGACCTTTTAAGGTTCATTCCAACTCTTCACATTCTGTGATTCTAATATATGCGTGAAGATTTTTAACTTGAAGAAACCAGAGTATTGGGACTGTCCCGTTTCAGTCCTGCTCTGCAGCTCTGGCTGCCAGAGCAGATCCCACTGCGCACACAGCCTCATTTCCAGGGAGGCAAACCCGTCAGCACCAACAGGCAGATTGTGCTCTGAGCAAGTGCAGTGTGCAGGACAGAGTCACATCCCTGAGATCAGAAAAGACATCAGCCTAAAGTTTTCAGAGAAGAGAAAAGGGATCAAGTACCTTTACCAGCTTTCTGCTTCACATGCTGCTTTCTTCCTAAGAACTCATCTTTGCTGCAGGAGGTATCACAGGATCACAGAATCACAGCACTTTTTAGGTTGGAAAAGACCTATAAGATCCTCAAGTCCAACTGTTAACCCAGCAGAGATATCAACAGTCTAATCAATAGATTTGAATTTGATAGTGATTTGATAATGATGTTAAGCCAATTGAACTGGGTATCTTTTTTGGTCAGTCCTGGATTATTTTTAGCATTACCTCAGTAAAGCACCAATGACAACACTGACCTGTTAATATGCAGTAAGATAAGATTCATCTGTCTTGGAGCCAAGAAAATTCAGTCTAGTAATATGGTAACAGTAGGTTATGCAAGGAACTGAGGGGGCTGGTACCTCCTGAGATGAGAAATCACAGGAAAAAAAAAAATCAAAAGTCAGTTGTACCTTTCCAGTTTGAAAGGAGAAGTGAAACTGAAAAATACTGATGCTGATTTTAGTGAGACTAAGATTTCATTGCTCATTTTTGGAAATGTCAAATTTATGGCTGGAAAGGGCTAAATTTCAAGTCATTCAAGTTGGATAGAACTCAGCAATTTGTATTTGATTAAAACTTGTGTTGGGCCAAAGCAGTCCTGTAAAAAGACACCCCATTCTGATCTGAATGAACCAAGAGACCCCACTGGCAGTTTCTCAAAGCTGATCTTTTCTAATCTGATTGTATAAGACTTCAGCTTCTAGTCAGAAGTTTTCCCTGTGCCTGAAAAAAGACATTTATTAGGACTTTGCATTTTGTACTCAGGAACCTCCTGTACATGGAAATGAAATAATGTCTGTAAGTTTTCTTTTTGCCTATGAGTCAGAAGGGCTTAATTGTAAATATCCCCCAAGCATTTGGGGTTATGTGGAGCGATTCATCTTCCCAAGTCATTGTTATACTGACAGAGCCCTTCTTTCCTGGGAATGGCTGAACACCTGGCTGCCCATGGGAATGGGTGAATGAATTCCTCAATTTGCTTTGCTTGTGCTCGTGGCTTCTGCTTTACC
Source organism: Cettia cetti (assembly GCA_013401135.1). Taxonomy (NCBI): domain Eukaryota; kingdom Metazoa; phylum Chordata; class Aves; order Passeriformes; family Sylviidae; genus Cettia; species Cettia cetti. Next base: position 15,692 of record VZUI01086227.1, read on the forward strand.
TCTTCAGCTGTCTTTATCTCAGCTTAAAAGTTCTCTCACTTTTACCCTTCTGATTCTCTCCCCTCGCTTGACAGAGGCTATGGGGGTGTGAGCAGCCAGCTGTGTGAGGCTGAGCTGCTGGCTGGGATTAAATCATCACAGTCCTTTTGGACTTTTAATTAGCATTTGTGCATTTATGCTCTAAACATTTCTAATCAGCAGTGAATTTTCCACTAATGACAACTTTTTTGAGATCTGTCAATTAAGTAGTTCTTAACTCTGTACATTGCTGGTATTTTACAAATCTAAATTTTAATGCAAGTATATGGCAAATCAGTTATCTCTAACAAGTCTAAAAATACTTCTTATAAATGTCAAATACACAAGTTGAAATAGTTTTCTTCTCTGATTTCTATACCTCTGTAAAAAACTAACTCAGGTGGGACCTGGCCTTCTTAACGAGATACACAACACTCACAAGGTTACCTTTGGATCACAGTTCTCCTTAAATGATGTACAGTCAACTGGAAAACCATTCTGGTTCATTATTATGTATAAACATTATTATATCAATACATAGGATATAATAGAAGAAGTTTCTCTAAAAATATCTATTTTGCAATTAGTTTATTTCTGGTGAGACATGGAGATGAAATTTAGAATCAAAATGAAAAGTAAGAGGAAAAACTTTTCCCATCATATGTCAGAAGAATTTTTGTAATTTTTCTTTGTTCTTCTTTTTCGGGAAATTAAGTTTTCTTTAACACTTGTTGACACTCAGGGCTTCACCCTTCTGAAGTTTTGAAACTTGACTCCTATTTTGATTTTGAAATTCTTTTTTTCTTTGCATACACAAGTTTTTCCTCAAAAGAATTCTTCCATCAACTCTAAATGGTAACTCATACTTTTAAGAAGTCACATACATGGACAAATAACATGAGAAAGACACAGTCTTAACAGGAAACAAACCTGAAATGTGCTTTGTGTTAAAGGGTTGGAGGAATAATCAAATTACCAAAGATCTTTTTTGTGCTGAATGATTGACACAGTAGAATTTTGGTAAAGACAGATTGTCAGCTCAGCCATACATGTGCATACCTGTTACATTGTGCTAAACATTAAGAGCTACTTTCCACTTACATGAAGCACAAAACCCTCAGAACAAAGCAGTAAATCCTTTACAATAGCCCACAGGGCTATTTAGAAAAACTGTACATGTATTGTTCTAAATTTTCCATTAAGGTTACAACTACCTGATTATAAGAAAGCCACAGGAGCAAACCTGAAATCAAGAACCCTACCAATTCAAAATAGATGAACAAATACAATAGCCCGTCTCCTCTCAAATCAGAAGAAATTAATTGATATGTAAAGAAAGGTCGTAGTTCCATTTACAGGTGAAATATGTCTTAGATCAAAAAAGATAGTTTCTATAGGTTAAGCTCAAAATAATAGCTGGATGTTTTCATTAAACATTTGACCTCACTGATTAACATTTCTAAAGTATCTGATGGCAATATTCTGCTCAAGATAGAATAACTCTTCAATATTATTGTTATTCTTATTATTACTATTATCATTTTTCTTTTTGGATTCCTCGGTGGTACCTTTCTGACAGTCATTCACTTGCCCAGGGCATAGGTTGCTGCTGCTGCTCTCATTTGTAGAAATATGCTGGTAAAGTAACAGACAGTAACTTCAACCAAGATACTACAGTCAAGGGTTTACTTGAACTTGAGGCCTGATCCATTTAGTACACCAAAGAGAAAAGTTTGCTACTTCATCCACTCCCTCTGATTTCAACACCACGATCTAAGGACTTTGCTTGGTCAACTCAACCCTTTGGGTGCTGTTCTTTATTTTCCGTTGCACAAAAATATGTGACTAGCTATTTCAAATCCCTCACAGCCAAGGGAGGCACCATCAAGGTGAAACAGAAATTGGCATGAGACTGTTTTGCAGACTTTTATGCATATTATTTTGGGCAAGACAGCAGTTGCACCTTACAAAGAGAAGTCAGGTGTGCCAATAGGTAACTCAGGATCTGTCAAGGAGAAACTGAGAAACTTTCCATGTCTAGTTAAATGTCAGGTTCTGCAGCCTCATCAGTAGAACAGCTGTGACTGTTTTAAGATGACTCAAGGAACTTTCTTCCTTGAAAATTAGTCAGTCAGGAGGACATTGAGTATATCTGGCCTTTAAAGATCTATGAGACTGTGAGAATGTTCTGATAATGTTTACATCCTCCTTCTCCACCTACTCCTCTTGTGTTGCCTTTAAAACAAACACAACAAAACTGGCAGTGGTTACAGTATCAGTTCCTCTACAGCAACATTCCAGCAGAAGCACCTGAAGTTGCATTGAACTTAGTCTTAAATTTCACCTACCTCTGCATTGTGCAAGAAGTGGTAAAATTGAAACTTTCTCTACCGAAGAGAAAACACATCAAAATAATAAATACAAATTAAAGTAGCAAGGAATTATATAAGATGGCTATCTTACATAATGTAGCTCATCATAAGCTCCCTCACTACTGAACACTTAGATGCTTTTCTGTAGACCACAAAGGTTTCCGTCCACAGCAAATCAGCTTAGTGTGAAGGCAGCAAAAATCTCCTTCCTCAGCTGAAGGAGGAAGGAGGAAGTTTCATGTGGGAAAATGTAAATGACTTACAAAGAGTTCTGATGTGTTGGAAGAAGCAGCAGCCCTACAGGACCTGGCTACCTCTGACTGGGGAGGTTTTGGAAAGAAGTGGAGTTGCCACACTTTACTTGCATCACCCCAGGCAGAGCCTGAAGATGCTACCCTCACTGATTACTATCCTAGAAAAGGATGAAGCTTCTTCACACCTAGCTGCCTTGCTAATTTCCTCTGCAGAAAAATTCTTCTCTAACACCAGATCTAGAGATTAGTTCAATTCTGTGCGTGTGAGGGAATACTGTGTTTCCTGACAGCAATTCCTAGGACACCCTCTGTAAGCTCCCCCAAAAATGAATGAGCCCCTGAAAGATTCCATTGTTCTGTAATTCCCACTTAAAGACATAATCCGTATTTTACGCCATAAGTGATTGACACAGGGAGGACTCTTACGCCACAACCTGAAGATTAGAGCTTAAATGCCCCTGTAATAAAAATGGAGACCATAGATGTATTAGCAGAATTATTTCTAAATAAATTCTTTCCAAAGTTTTCTGTCAGCCATTTCAAACACTATTTTCGGGTCACCCGTGACTCAAATTTTCTTTAGCTGTTTCATATGCATAGATCTTCTTTCTGCATTTTTTCAGCCTTATGATGCAAGGGCTAATAATCTGGTGAAGACAAGAAACAGTGCAGCAAATGGCACATTATACCTTCTCCTACATGATTACTTTTAAGTCTTACTGCATGTTTAGTAATTTTTTACCTAATGTTTCAAGTAGATGATAGCCATGTTAAAATAAAATGAATAAAAGAAAAGTTTGATTTAGAATAAATTCTGATTCGTGACAAGACAACTGACAGTGAACACTATGGGAAGCATACCAGGCAGCACAGACTTGATATCGCACCCACCAGCTCATCTTGATGGCTGCAAACTAACTTCTGAGCATCCTTGTGAATGGAGCCCCTACCTGTGAGATGGCAGAAGCACATAAACTATTGATGGCATCCTTGTGCTTATCCTCTCTCACCCCCATCTTACACTTATTTATACAAGCAGCTCCCCCGGTTGGCAGCTGAAAAGAAAATCATTTGGACATATCTCATTTCCTCTTTCAATCATCCATATTTTTGTTCATTTGAAAGTCTTTATAGTTTAAGTCTTTTTAGGAGTAATGATTACTATAATGATTGCTTCAAAGCTCTGACCTAGCCCAAATAACAAAACTGTAGCTACCACAGCAGCTGAATTTCCATCTCACCCCATGCTAGGAGTCTAAATAGAGGGCTAAAATGAACACAGTTTGCATAGTTAGTCTTGGAAAACAGGTGGACTGGGTTGCTGTCTGGGACTTCAAGTGAAACTCAAAACCAGAAGACTATACTAATTTCAGATGACTGTTTTACAAAGAATGACTTTCCTCTGTGCAAGGAAGAGGCAAGTCATCAGAGCACACCAGAGAAGCTTTATTGACTTCAGCAGACTTACATCACTCTGTACAACAACAAAGGAGCCTTGCGTCAGGGAGTTACACACAGAGTAACTTGCTGGCTCCTTCAGTGGGCCTGAAAACCACATTGCTTTCTCATAACTTTACTGCAGGATTCACTTAATGTTTTGTGTCACTCACTTTATAGAATCTGGAAACTGTTTTACTCACTTTGACTTACATTTCTAACGCCTTTGCTAATGACTGGACCTCCTCTCAATACAGAATGTTCAAGATTTGCTTCAGATCCTTAACACAAACCGCGCTGTCAAATGGGGTACTGGCAGCACTTACATGATAGCATTAATTTCAAAATTGGATTATTTCTTAAAATAAGCCATTTTGGGATATGAGAGGTCAATCTGGAGAAACGTAACCAGACAGAAAGCAGTTTATTTCACGCCACAGATGTTTAGCTTTTGCTTTGCTTATGTATCATGGAGAACATGACAGGCTTGCTATGTGCAGAGCTAAGATCAGACATGTTCTACAAGCCTTTGTAGTAGAGAACTTAGATTTTGTCAGATGAAAGAGGTCTTGCTGCTTTCAGAAAAGCAGTAAACTCTGTAAAAACGAGCTCCATGCAGTGAATTATTCCTCACAAGGTAAATTTCCATGATTTATTTCTTTCCAAGGCAACTCATAAACATTCAATGTCTGTGGAGCTGCCAACTGTGGTGATCTTCCTGCTAAGCATCAAATTTTCTCACCTTTCACCATAGTAACTTGAAATTTCACACAGAACTGTCTAGAATTAAAAGTTTTAAAAAAGGCATGAGAGTTGTGTGAAAGGTAGCTTACGACGTATCATGTTTTGTTTTCTGAAAGACTGAGAAAAATGTATGCACCTCTTAATGAAAAAGAAACATCATCTGTGACCCACCTTACAAGTCCTATATTCTCATTTACATGAAAAAGAGTTGTTCCATATGAAGGAGATCTAGTCTAGAATTTCTTGTTACTTAAACCTAAGAAGTTTTCACTCCATAGTCCATGAATTATCATATAACAAAGGAATTATTTCATTTCTGAGTAAACATTGAAAGAAAAACTCTCCACGTAAGTCAAGTAAAAAACCCCAAAATATGAACAGCAGATTGTTCTATAAATATTATGAAATATTTTGCTTGTATCTGAAAAGTATATAGTAATTACCACAAGCTCATGCATCATCTCTCTCACTCACTTTCTTTTTCTGTGTATAATAAATTTCATAACTTTAAAAAGGAAAAAAGTGGGGTTTATCACACAGTGCTTTCAGAATTCCAAAGCAATAATATGAAAGTGCTACTTCTATTTTTAATAAAGTAAAATTAACTTACTCTGAACATCCTCAGGGCAGTAAGGATATTATTTTTTCATCACCACAAACCAATCCAACTGTTTCTCAGTTTTTAAGAACTACTTTTAGATTTTAATATGAAAATCCAATAACTCCTCCTATTTTTAAATCCATTACTTACACTGTTTAGTCACATCATGCTGCTGGCATAGAGCATCACTGTTAAATACTGAAACCAAAATAATTTTCAGTTACTGTCACATCCACTATCCATTTATTATCCACTGGGCAGAATTCAAAGATGAGTGAAGGAATTTAAGAAAATGATGTGACTAACAAAGAAAAAAGCACAGTTTTTAGGAGAGCTTGTTATATCTTTAATACAGATAGATATATATATCTGAAAGGTCCTGGAAAAAATACTTTTTTCATTGTAGTCTGCTTAAGCTTTATCCCATACACTTATTGACACTCTACAGTTTTCAAAAAATAATTTTGTAAGCAGACTGTGGCTTTTAAGGTGATGACCTGAAGGAAGTAAGCCCAGGTCCCTGGGTACTGCAAGTGACTCCTCATCATCATCATCTCCAAAGACTTTTCTTACGTATATTCTAACATGGAGAGGGGACAGAAAGAAGAGGAAGACTGACAGTCTGTGCCACAGACAGAGAGTTGTTATGCTCAGGAATTGTTACTGCCTTTCATATTCAAGGTATGCTATCACACTTTTCAGGTAATTAATTGCTCCTTGTCCACAGGCAAAGTGAAGAACTGGTATGAATCTCTAGTGAGCATGAGGACAATGAAGCCTGTTTAAGAATTTAATTTTGCAATTTACAGAACATTTCTAGTGATTTCAAGGGAATTAAGACATGTAGATAACTGTAAAGATCATATAAAGACAAGGCAGACATAAGAGGTGAGGAATTCCCGTCAGCAGTACAATTTTAGTACACTATGATTTTTTGTCCCACTGTACCATTTGTACCCTGCCCATCTCGCACAGCACAGGCAGTGTCCAACCCAGCAAGATGAAGAGCTCTTATGGTACAGGTAGCTTTAATTTAGTTTATTTTTTGTGATAATGCCTGGCTGTTTCACTACAGTCTTGCTCATTCAAATAAAAAATGCAGTATTCTCCTATGCTATTCAAGCCTGTGAAGCAGCATCAGATGTGTTTTTAGTTTTTCCACTGCTTGCATGCGTGGCCTTTAGGTGCATCGATGTCTGTAGCTATGCAAAATGAACTCACCTGATTTCAGGAACATAGCCTGATTTCAGCATCTGCCTCCTCCTGGTCCCAAGAAGCCACTGTCTATATGACAGAGCTGTTCAGTGCCAGGCAGCCTGCACCAATGCACAGGCACAGTACAACTTGCACTAGCTGCAAGAGAATAGCATGGCCAGCTTCAGAGGAGCCGCTCGCACCATGCTTCACTACATTATACTGGCCAGTAAACAATTCATTACAGATTTTTTATTTCATTTGACAAAGAAAGAAGACAAAACCAGGATAGTTGTAAATAAAACATCATCTACTTGAAGAGGTTATGTGGAGATGGAACATCTGTGACTCCAGTACAGCCAGTGGAAACACTGCTAGCACTTACACTGGGCACAGGATGAGAGACCAGTGCACAGACGAAGACCTCTTTCTCAAGTCAATGAATAGAAACCAATCTTTTATGACCAGGTATTTAGATACTTGGGACTGCATTACAGCAAAGGTGGTGAAAGTTAGATACCTGAATTCAGGTATCTAACAAGTTTGTAATTATTACTATTAATTTGGGATTGTTAAGATGTTGCATGTTAAGATTTTTTAAAAAATATGATGTTATTTATATATTTAACTGTAGTTACATTTAAGCAGCCCTTCTTAAAACCTTTTTCCACTTAACATTTCAGTCCTGAATAAACCACCAACCTTATCCATCACTTACACGTACTCCCACCTGTACTTGCAGTCAGATAGCAAGGCTACATTACAAAAAGAACAAAATCACTTCCCCTGCCCATTAGGGAAACTAGAACTAATTCTACTGATCTGCACTCAGGCACCTTTAATTAAAAGGTCATAACCATGTAAGTGGCTTTGATTTCTTATTCTACGTCCTCCTAATTTATTATATTCACCTTCTCACATCTGTACACATTTTTCTCTTAGATGAATATAAAATATAAATTCTGATGCACTTTTGAGTATTTTCAACTGCAGTGCAAATGTTATTAACTCCTTATTCAACTCAGGCAAATATACATACAAGTCAGCCAAAGTGAGGCAACGTGATGTTGAGATATTGACTGTGCTGAATATTTCTACAAAGCCATCTGAGCTCTTGAAATGTTCTTTACCTACCTAATACCTGAATAACCACAAGAAAGCTTCTGTATTAGCTTTTTCAGCAGCTTGACTCTCCTACTCACTGTGCTAAATCATAGCCTGGGAGGTTTTCCCTCTATGTGCAAGTGCAAATGAAGTTTACAGGGCCTTAAGTACTTATCAGGTGTGAGTATCCCACTCCCATCTAGTTTGAAAGCTCTAGAAAGAACTCAGCAGTCTGTCCTAAAGAGCAATTGGGAGCAAGCCTCCAACTGTATTTCCCTACTTATATCATTTACAATGGATAAACAGCAGCTAAAACTTTCCTGTTTACATCTATTATAGTATTTGTTCTAAGCAATGGTAGCTACAAAGCATTTGCACTAAGTGCTATGCAATATAACATTTCTATGTACTGCTTAATTTTCCTTTCTAATTGTTTCTCCAATTTCATCCTCTACAACAACACATACTTGCCCATATAACGGAATGGCTCAGTCCTATCCCTAATGAAAATTAAAATAATTGAACTGATAATCACATTCACAACTCTAAAATTTTAATCCAGGACTGCGGTATGTCTGCTCTATCATGAAAGATCTCTGGAAACCCTTACTAAGTAAAGCCAGTACTCTCATGTGTACAGAGTTAATAGAGCAAAACTAGCTCACTAGTATTTATTATAAACAAACATCATCTGAAGATGCTAAATCAATATCTATGCACGAACAAAAATAATCCATGGGAAAGTTCACAAAGAAGCTACATTTCATTACAGAAGACTGGAAGGTCTTCATCCCTCTTCTTGTTAGCATGGAAAATTTTATTTAAAAGAGCACATGTGTTTGTATTAGCACAGAAGCTGAAAATCAAACCATTAAGGGTTCTGGATAATAAATTACAGGAGACTTTTTTCTAAATGAAGGAAAGTTATATAATTATATAACTTCATTCCTCTTCTTGGACAGATAGGATGGATAGAGAAGATGAAGGAAGGGCTTGTCCATGTTCTAAGGAACAGGAGAAAACTCCCAGAAAATAGAGCTTTCTGCAGTTTCAGAAGACTTGAATCTTTATCATGAGCAAGGGAAAATGTAAAATGCTATTTTGTTGAATAAAAAAAACAACAACTTTTGCTCAATTTGTAATTCAGAATCAAATCAAAATGAGTAAACCTTGCTGAATTCAAATATACCTCCATCCCTTCAAAGACAAGAATCCCATGATGAATATATTAACCTATCTTAATGTATACATAGAAAGGCTCCCTGGACAAAAGCCTCACTTTTGGAACAACCCCTTCCACTCCTGGCACTGTAGTTCCAGAATGAGAAAGACAGGAGAGCTGGCTCTCCTGCAACATGGACTGTCAAGTCCACCATCACAAGAAGTCTGGGTTAAATACACCATTAAGATGACATGACAGATAGGGAGATATGTTATTATTTCAGCCATCAGGAGAAAATCTGTGCTTTAGATTCCATTGTAAAACATACTTTTTTACATGAAGGGATAAATAAAAGCATTATTATTATGAAGCATTCATTGCAAAGACCATATGATATCTGAATTCGTGAATTTTCCACAGACGAAGACTTTAATCTCCCTCAGGCAATAATCAAAACTAAACTCTGGTATTTCAAAGGAAGATTACAGGATTATACACCATTTTCCCCAGTGGACTGTCAGATGGGTATGCATTTTAAATTTGTTTTTAAATGCCTTAGAAATTAGGCAAAATTACATTAACTGGATTCATTGAAATCAGAATGATTAAATAGGACATTGAGTATTACTTCATCTTCTACATTGGTTGTCTATCCAATGAAAGTCCTTAATATGTAATCGGAAAAGTACTGCTGACCACTATCTGGAGATCAAAGCAAAGACCCAATCCTCTTCCTTGGCCTTAAATGACATCTGCCATTTCCACACAATTATGACCAGTACAATCTCTGTTTTCAGGATAAAGAGTTTATTCTACATTGATCAAGATTTCAGTTCTACCAACAAGTGATCTAGAAGTGAATCTTGGGTCAAAATGCATTCTACAAAAGAGTCCACAAACTCAGAAGCAAAAAGACCAGAAAACACTCCTATAAACTTTACAGAGAAATTAAGAGGAGAAATATATATACGGACACATTTTCTACTTTAAGCCTTTTTTCCCAGATTTGTATTATGTAGTAGAATTACCTGTTTTCACTTTGGAAGGATCAGCTGCATTATTATTGAGCTTTTGCCCTACTACAGAACCAGCATATATTTTAGATCAGCTTATTATTATTATACCTGCATGTATTAACCATTTATTTTGATGTGACAGATGATTACTTAGCAGTAACAAAATGCCAAGTGGGCAGGAGTCTAGTAAAGCAAAGCTGAATAAGAAAATACAGAGGTCAAGGCTGCACTTAAAATTCTGAAGCTTCTTTATTCTCAATCTGCAATTCACTGTCTGTCACCTTGCCCAGGTGCCAATCTAAACCAAGTCCCTCCTGAATAATGATGTTTACTTGCCAACTCTTCCATTCATTTACACAAGATGCTGATCTAAGCTAAGCAAAACTGCCTTCCTCTGACTCCCCTTGTGCTTGTGTGCATATTCATACACCTTAACACGCTCCTTCATTGCCTCCTAGAACTTAAAAGTAGTACATCTGGAAGGAGAAGAGGAAAACCACAACTAAGAAAGGATAAAATAGAAGGGGAGTATGCTGGGCAGAAGGACAGTCTGCAGCAACGATAGCCTTTGTGTGCTGCTTGACACTCCAAAAGACTCTACAGCAGTGGGAGGCACTCTGCTAATATCCTGACTGTAAAACTGCAGCTCGCTGAGAAACAGCAAGAACAATGTGCATGCTTCTAAGAGTCTTTCAAATAACCCCTCCTATGATTTTCTCAGGATAAGTCTACAAACATTTAAAAGTATCCAACATAAAACCCCAGGAGCGCAGTGAGACAGCCCCATTACCACCCATGCTGAGGCTGCCCCACACCGCCGTTCAGTGTGACACATATGATATCCGTGTACTTGGCCTATCATCCACACCCTGCTGCTGAGTTGAAAAATGCCCAATGCCAACATCTTACCATGCCAGTGGAAATACATTTTTTGGCTCATTTCCACATGTGGTTTAAATGAAGAGCTCAGGAGAGTGGCACAATTTAAAGAAGGTGACGGAATCTAACACCAAAGATAAGAAGAGGGGAAGAGTAAACTTATAAAAAAATTTAACATTTTGCTTAAAATCACTTACATGTATTTCAGGATCTATGTTTCAAATGCAGACGTCAATATACTTATTTTTGTTAACGATTCACTTTGATAGTTTTAATACTACATTTTTCATTGCTTCTTGGAAGTTAAGCAGAGCTAGAGATATACAAAATACACATGAGCCCTGTCTATCACTGATTAGTCAAATTTTTTTTTTTTTCAAATACATGAAAATAATTTCATACATTTTTTATGCTCTAATTAAGTCTCTAAAAGCTTGCCTTTATTCTATTCTCCTTTTTTTCTGTCTGTATTCAAAATATTATTTCTAAAGGATGGGCCTTAAGCATCAATTCCTAAAACCCAAGCAAGAAAATAAGTTTCCAATGAAGATATGGGCAGTAAGCCTCTGCTGTCTCTCTCCTTGCCTGCAGCAGAGCGAGTGTAGTTTACAAGAGCCCTAAGGGGTTCTTTCTCTGGTTTCTCCAGGTCTGTTGTGCTTTATAACCATACACACAAAAATGATGTGGAGTGCAGGAAGGACCTGTGTCCCTGTGCGGCTGCCACCATCCACCCCTCCTCCCTGCTCTGAGCCACTGGGGAGGGGAGTGGGATTTGCCCCTTCCCTACCAAAGGGCACAGAGCAGCATTTTGCTAAAAAGGGAGCGATTTCACAGCCAAATGGCACTGGGGTAGCATTGAACAGCAATATGTCTGAAATTAAACACCGAATTTGAAGAAAAGAAAAAAAAGAAAAAACCCAAACATTTCACATCTTCCCCAGGAGATTTTCCCAGCCTACTCCTCGCCTGCCCAAACCCCCTTATTCTATCAGTGCATTAACAAAGCCAAGGAGCTCCCGCTGTGGCATCTCATCGAAGGGCACTGGAGTTAACAATGAGACTGTGAGCTCCAGTGGCCATGGCAACAGTAGCTAATTCTTCTTCCCAATCAGGGTGGCAATTCTCTCCCATGGCTTGAATCAGTTACAAAACAAAATACTCTCAAAGACCTTTCAGAGCCAATAGCCTCGCAGTTAATCTGCTAATAGGAAATAATCTGCAGCTAATATACACATTCCAGGGCAGCAGTGTGTTTTCTTAATACTTTGTTACATGGGCCTCTTTCCAAAGAAAGCAGAGCAAAGAATAGAAAACAGACATTCATTAAAAACAGTATAATACTACCTGGCCACTATTAATGCCTGAAACGTGCTACAACTTGCATGGCTCTTAAAATGGTGATTTGGAGTGACAGCACTAGATAGACTGAGCTCAATGCAATTAGATCAAAAAAAGTTACATACAGTATTAGTTAGCAGCTAGTTCACATGAAAAATCAGCCTTGAAATGATTTCCACATTGCTCTCTTTTCATTTAAAGTATCTGTGAAGAAAAGCACTGAGTTGACAGGAATGTGCATCAGTAATAAACAATTCTAGATGAATACACGGAAATAGATACTTATATACATTCACTTAGAGCATACTTATCTAACTGTGTGATGGGAGTTTAGCCATACATTCTCCCACCTACCTTAAACACAGGAGTAAACAGCAAATGGATGGTGGGTGAGAAAGTGGCGCTGAAAAACTAACAGAGAATCACCACTTTTGCATCAGTCATGCCAGTAAATCTGCACAACACGCCTTAGCTTCAATGTACTAAGGTTAGGACTGCACATCTCAAAGCTGGAGTATATTGACTCCACTGTGTTGTGTTCCAGGTGCAGGCACAAAGGCAGGGTGAGCTTCAGGAACTTAGACACTGCCATCTTATCTGTGTAATTCAGACAGAGATGCAGCACTACCGTTGGGTTAAGGAAAGTACTACACCTCCATTCCCAGCAAGTCTAAATCCTGCCAGTGGAAGTGGTTGTCACAGGAAATAACTCTCCCAGCTTCACAACCATGTTTGTTCACCACATTCAACCCAAAGCACCACATCTGCGCCACCAACACAGCTCAAGTGAAACTAAAAGTCAGTGCTCAGGTATATTTGCACTTTTCTTTCTTTTTCCCCTCCAGGGGTAAAGCCAAGGACACCTGGTCTTGTCAGGCCACTGCACAGGCACCTAACAGAAATAAAAGACTGATTGCAGGATCTGGAAAAGACCGAAAGAGACAGAAGTAACTAAGACATTGATGAGTGCAGTGCAACAGATTGTCTTCAATTATCAGCTACAATTGTAGAGGCACCTCTCATTTGGACTATCAAAATGTTTTCATTTCTAGACCCTCTTGAAAACTTCTGAAACTTCCATTAATCAGGGTGACATTTCATAGATTTTTCCCTTGTTCCTAAAATGACTACTGGAATTTCAAGCTCTAACATATAAAAATTCTGTATCTATACCTAATATAAAAGTGGCTTTATTTCAAAAGAAGAGAACAAAAATTGTATCTTTCCACTATCATCTTATTTTTACTTCATTGAAAACTGCTTAAGTACTAAAATGTAAAAAGGAAGGCAGCTCAATGTAACAGCCAAACAATTTTAGCAGCAAAAACACTTCAAATGTTCCAATACAAAAATATTGTGCAAGTACCCAAGCCAAAGGCCTTTAAAAATGGCAGCTCTCTCAGTTCACAAATATGACATACAGTTTAAGAAATGTTCAGAGCATGGCTAATGGTGGAAGACCTTCTCCACATCAGTGCCCATATCCTTTATAGGGAATTGCTGTAGTCTCTATCTCAAGATTTCATGTCATGCAATCCATTTCTACTTTGTGTGTCATTCCCCAGGTAAACTAGATGGCTGTGAGAATGAGTGAAAATTGGTCACCTGTACATCTTTCCAATGACTGACAGGGAGCTCCTCCTGTATTTGGGACATTTATGAGAGCTGCTTCCTGTTTGAGTTCTTTCTGAAGTCATCCCAGGAGCTTCTGCTGCATGCCCTGGGGCAGAAAGCTCCCAGGACAGGATCTCATCACAAGGCAGTCTGTTTCCCTGAAACATCCAGGAGCATTATCTCTGTACATCTGTAAATTCGTCTGAAACAGGCTGAAATGCTGACAAGTCTGGGTAAGAGCAGGAGGAGTAGAAATGACTGTACAGACATATGTAAACATTCTTTCCTTCATAAATGCAAGAAAAGGATTGCATAAAACTATGTTACAATGTATACAAGCTCAATGCACAGCGATAAATCAAATTTTGCTTGACCTTACTCAGAACAAGTAGTTTCACTGCTGGTCTGTAGTTTATACATGAGCATTTAGAGTTTGGTGACAGCTATTTTACACAAACTAACCAACTGCACAATTTACCTTTTTTGTTTGTTTATTTTATCCTGATACTGAGGTTCAGTCCCATCCTCAAAACAGTCTGACTCATTCTAAGCACACTCTGCAAAGATTTCAATGAGATTTCAATAGTGGTCAGCACTAACCTACTTCTCTCCCCTCTAACCATTGGCATAAAAAGTAAATGCTCCTTGATTTTGATGGAAGAAACAGAAACAGGTCATTGCTGAGGGCTCTTGAAATTCCACCAGAATCTCTAAACAGGTCAAACATGCTGCAGTCTCACTGCTGTTTATCCCTGACAAATCCAGACAGTGTAATATGTGTTTATCTTGATATATATTTGAAGCAGTTGCTTGGGAGGAGATTGTGCAAATAGGCACAAACACCACCTTTTTATGGCATTCTGTCTTTCCCCCAGTACTGGTGAGTGATGGTTTGGTCCAGTAATGTGCTTGCCACCACATTTCAATTCTTGCACCCCCTCTGTCTCAGTGAGAAAGACAAAAAAAAGGCTGCCTGAATTGCTGTGTATTCCAAGTCTTTACTTGCTGAGAGTCCTGAATGTTGCCCATTTCTTAAAAAAAAAAAGGAGAGAGGCAGGGTAAGAGATAGAAAATAAAAGCTGAAATCTTTAATGTTAATTGATTTTCATCATTGAAGACTACTTTTATTTTTCTTTAAATCAGTTTTTATAATTTGAGTTGTCATGACAACATGATGCAACACTTCACTGCCATGACAATGTGACAACTTTCAAAAACAGTAAGTGCTGTTTTTACTCTGTTTTTCAATCGCTCCCAAGGAAACAAGCTGTTATTTACTTCTGTGACGAAACTCATACGATACCATAATGGATCCAATGTCAAGAAAATATTAAAGCACAGAATGGGGGAAACAGGGATGGAAAATGCGTTTTTGTGTACATAATTACTCCATAAAAAGTACACATTTTTTTTCCACTGTCTTATCCCAGTTCACCACCATAGCTCTGCTCATTTCCACCTATGAATGACTTTCTCCATAACCTGACCAAAACTGATTAATCATAGCAGCATAATTGACTCAAAAAGGGCCTGTTTTCTTAGCAGCAGCTTTAGTTGATGTTTTATGCTTGGTTGTGTGCATCTGGATACTACAAAACAAACTGAAATAAATGAAATCTCTGTGTGACCACGAGCTAACTCCAATGGAGCAATGTATTTGCAAATCCAATCAATTTATGTGAGACTTGTGACTAAATTCTATGGGGACAATAAATCCACTGGCTAACTCACTTCTAGATGGAGCCAAGAAATGTTTCCAGACACTAGAGCTTAGTTATCTATATTATGCAGTTGTGGGGGAAAAAAAAAAGAAAAATCACCAGGATTATATCTATTCTGTTTAGAAAAATAATTCTCAGGAGCTAGCATGGACCAAGGACCACTCCTAGAAAGGCAGTATGGATGCAATCATCTTGTTCTGGAAACTGATGCAGTTTAAAACTACCAAAATACATCAGCTGGTTCCTTAGCACCATTTTTCATACAGGGATAGACGTAGCCATTTCTTTCCTAGCACCCTTGTTTTTTGAGAAACGTGAAAAAGCCCAGAACAGTTGATATCGAAACACATTATAGTAAAGGCTCACTTCATGTGGGTGTGATGGAGGCTTTGTTAAAGCACAGTGATGCATTTATACAGCACTTACTCTAAGATCCAACCTAACCATGGGAAGTTGCCCTCTCAGTGCAGGGGAACAGTGGCCCAGCCTAGGGGGGTAACCCCACACCTGCCTGTGCCCAATCCCTCCACCCTCAGCAGAACCAGCCCGGCCTGAGCACAGACAGGGGCAGTAGGAACCAGGGAGACTTTCAGTCTGATACAACTGTTGATGTGTTTTGAATATCAATGATCACTTCCTTAAACAAAAGACAGTGCTGGAGCAAAGAAGCTGTACTACTTTTAGGACACTACAGTTGAGAAATTGCTCTGTGTGTACGAACACACCTCTATAGCAAAATATTAAAGATATATATGTGTGTGTGTGTGTTTGAACACAGATATACTTGACACATATATAGAACAGTATTTTTGGCAGCAAAGGTAAATCTGTTTCACAGCATCAATATCTAATAAAAGAAAATGAATAATTCTATAGGAGAAAAAAGAAGTACATTCTCATGACTGATATTTTACATCATTTAAAAATTTCATGCACCTTCACCACCCTATTCAGTGGTTTAGTGACTACTGTTTACCCATGTCAGGCTCAGATAAAAGGTAAGCTAAACTGGAGGTTTCAGTGCTTTGATTTCTTTTCTGAAAGACTTAATTTGCAACCTGCCTAGAGGACAAATTCACTAGGAGAAACAAAGCACAGAGGACCTAACAATTAGTCCCATCCTGAAGATCTCACCCAGCTCCCATTTTTCCATAATGGAATTTTTCTACTGATTTCAGTACAACCTAAACCAGAAAAGAAGCTGACAAATACATCAGCTCTTCATTAAAAAAAAACCAACCACCCAAACAAATCAAGGTCAACTTCCACCTCCAAAATCCCACAAACTTCCCATTCCGCATCTGTATGTCGCTACTAATATGTAGAGTATGAGTTCCTGTTGACAGGAACAGATATAGCCTTTGTTTCCATTGGTACCTCATTAGCAAAGCAAGGCTGCCAAAAGCAAAAGCGGTTGGAGATGCTGTTTCACAAAAGCTGCCTATAAACATACTTTTGTTTATGTCTATCAGTCAAAATGTGCTTGTGCTTGTTGCCATACAGGCTTGCAGTCAGGATTATCTTGACTTTCTTCTCCTGACAGGTGATCAAAATCACAACACATTGTGCTCTACACTCTTCAAAAAGCATAATATATTATATGAAGAATTGTTTCAAATCATAAGCCTAGATATTGCCAGGAGGGGGAGAGGAGGTGAAATTCACAGCAAAGCAGCAAGAGAAAGTGGGAACTTTGGAAAATCATCAGGTTTGTGCATGGCGTAACAATGACTCGAGTCAGAAACTGGGAACTGAGAACTTGTATTTTGACCCTGACATGCAAGAAAGTAGAGACACTCACAGACACCATCCAGATGGTAATTTGAACTAGCTGGCCATAGCATGGGTGATAAATTATCATTTAACACGGCCTATGGAGCCAGGATGAAGAGTGGAGAGGACAAGTGTGATGTCACACTTGTGTGACAACACTTTATTCGTCAGAGAAACCAGTATGACCTGGGTATGTTTTCAGACTTGTGAATATCAATATGCAGTTTCAGTAATGGTGTGTTAATGACCTCAGACTTCAATGGTGAATACCAACTTCTCTTTTTCCTGAAATGTTTTTTAACTTGGAGAAAGGAAAGGGGGATTTTTCTTAAACTCAGCTCTCAAGAAATAAACCAGACCAGAGAAACCTGAGGGGTGATGCATAATGAATTGGGACACCCATGACTGATTTTAATCTCACTTGTGTGATGGATCTGTTTCCTGTTGACGGCATGTAACAGGGAGTTGCACAATACACAGAGAAGCTTGTGGGCAGCATGATGATGATGTAGAAAAAGCAACAGTGAAACATGGATTAAGCACAGGAAAATTTGTACTGGCTGAAGATGCTCCAGAAGAATGTGGGCAAGGGATTCATTGATGAGGAGGTGAGAAATACTATCAGCCACCTCTTCAGTTCTCGTCCTTTCAGAGACTGTTAGTTTGGAAAATAACTTTCCCAATCTTCTATCCTCAGACTCTTTCCTATTTAGTTAATTTTGACAAAAATATTTACTTTAACCTATGGTAAACACAGGTCTCAGGGAAATGTCATAAAATAATCTTTCAGCTAACAAACTTTATCTTTACTCAGATGAGTTGTAAGAATATGCTTAGCTGCCATTTAAATCTGAAAATGTACTTTGCACATTTTTAAAGTAGAATATAACAGAGATTCAGCACATAATTTAGACATTAATATCACTGAAATATCAAGGATTTAAAAATGACACTACCACAGATTACCCTTCCTTGGAAATGCATACATTAATTTTCTTCCCTGTCAAGTTTGATTTATTTACAGTAATGGATCCACAACTTTCCTTTACTTTAGATGTCTTTCTGCAGTATCCATGCCATGTCATAAATATAAGTCATAACTCAAGAAAGAGGTAAGGATGACTTCAACATCACCAAAAAAGCACCAGTCTTCCCATACTCTGAATAAGAATGCAGACCCCCAAAAATTTTCTTATAGTGTTGGTATTGTACTTGATACTTCTTAATATAAACTTAATATGATGTTGAATGCCACTTTTGCAGCTGATGAACAATATTTTAAAATACCCAAGGTATTTGGTACCTATCCTTTGCAAATTAAAATATTTTACAGCGGTTTTTATTGTGTGTAGAAGATGTGGGAGATGTAGCATATTAGAAGTCTCTTAATAAATTTAGTATGAGCATGCACACAACTCATCCAAAGTTCTTCTCTGTATGGTATTAAAACATGACATCATTTTTGCAAGAGGTTTGCCATGATGTGCTCAGAGACAATTTGCCTTTGGTTCTATTCTGTGTTTTTTCAGACTCTATTTCAGTCATACTGTTATAGCTGTTTGAGATGTTAGCTAAGTTTGAGATGATAGCTAAGAAAGAAGGTACAATATAGAATGCACAATATAGAATCTCACTCACCAGCAGAGAGAGCATCTTAAGTCAGTATTCTTTGTTTTTAAGCCAAAAAGTTCAAGGCAGCTAGAACTTGTAGCAGACATTCTGATGGCATTTACTGAGACTGGTAGTTGTCTGAGGCAATATTGCACAGACTGTAAACACTTGGAAGTGCAAATGCTTTCTGTTAACACACAACCCATAGCAAAAAGAGGAACATGAGCTTTAGGGGAACTATCGTAATATAAATAAATAAATATTAATCATCATCACCATCAATCTTCCAGATTCCCACTGAATTTGTTGAAGAGGTAAAGACAGACTGCTGCTGACCTGATTAAGGATTTCCTTCTTTTTAAACTGAAAGTCACTTAAAGAAATTATTTTATAAGCCTACTGTGTCAAATGTTATC
The DNA here is from genome assembly GCA_013401135.1 of Cettia cetti. Classification (NCBI taxonomy): domain Eukaryota; kingdom Metazoa; phylum Chordata; class Aves; order Passeriformes; family Sylviidae; genus Cettia; species Cettia cetti. Next base: position 34,946 of record VZUI01086227.1, read on the forward strand.
AAGCTGATTAGTAAATATTAGCATGTTTTTCTATCACTGCAATTTGCAGCAGAAGCAAGTATGCAGGATACACGACATATTAAAAAAACCAAAAGTTTGGCTGAAGTTGCTTGAATAATTTACATATTATCCCAAAAGCTGAGTGTCAAGCTGAATCACTACTGCAATTTTAGGAGCAATCACCACCTCACATCAAAAACTGCATGTTGCTGAATCTCTGCTTCAAGTTATTTCTGTGTCCAAAAAGCAATGTACTGAAGTTCTCCACCCTCAAAGAGTATTTTCAACAAACAAGGATGGACAAAACCCCCAAGTACAGTATCCTGAATGTAATAATTGTTTTTCCAGACTGGACATGCTGGCAATATAGCACCTCTTTGTTGGAGAAATATAAAAATCATCTCCGCATATCTGTGCTCACTTTTACCAGAAGAGTTTCTCACTTATCATTGACAATTGCCTGAATGAAGATCTTGATGTGGACTTGTATTTGAGACGAAGCTCAGCTCCCACCAGCATCCTAAAAATCTGCCTGGATTATGTCTGAGAGCCCTAAATTCAGCCCCTTACCTAGGTGGCCCTGAGCTGTTCTGAAAACTTGGCTTTGACCCCAGTGTGTCGAACTGTATTCTGATTCTCAGAGAGACTATACCACGAACAGGCACTCCTGTGCCCAAAACCTGCTTGACACTGGCACAACCTCCACCTCTTCTGCTTGTCTCAATGGCAGCCATTTGCTCCTCCTTCTGCAAATTTGCACATCATTTAAGGCTGATCTAGAACTAGGCAAAATTGAACACAGATTGGGAGCAGAATTTTATCTGAAAAAGAAGGGGGGGGAAGAAGTTTTTTCAGCCATTGGTTTTCAATCACCTATTTTTTGCATCCAACTGCAATTCTAGCACTTCAGTGCTAGTTATATGAGATTACTGCAGGAAAGCCAAGGAACGGTCAAGCTGCCTCCATGTCCGATTTCCCAGTAAATACTGCAACACATTCACAGCTTGTCAATCCCTGTTCCTTAGGTGCAACCATGTAGCACATCCACTTGGATGGCAGATACACATCCCGATTCCCTAGACTGGTGTCAGAGGGGTTCATATTTAATGTGTGCATGCTTGTGCCTCTGTGATAAGGGGCCAATACAACTTCCCACTGCCCCCCCAAATTAACTAAGGCCATTACCTGGCAAAATGTCACATAATTTCCAAACCAATACTCTTATGCCCCACATCACACTGAAGATTACTTCAGTAAAGCACTTATCATTATGTGAGCTTGAAAGTTAGGTCTCCCACGAGGGAACATTCCTTGACATTAGCCAAACCATCTGACTAAGAAACACTTCCTATAGTTTTAACATATGGATTACATTTGAACTGACAGTGAGTTTTCCTCTGGACTGATCCCTGCCGCCTCCATACATGGTTATGCTTATTGCTTATGGGGCTCTTTTAAGCACCGCTGCCCTGAAATAAACTCCTACTATTCCTACAGGATTTCACGCCAGCCAATTTAAATATTTTAATAATGAGTAAAAAGTTTAAAATGAAGATAAAATATTGTGTCAAGCCACAGACGGTGATGACAGTTCAAAAAGAAAATACTTTCTTTGCAGCACCCATCAGCACATCTGTGACCATACTACATCTCTGGATTGTTCAGAATTCCCAGTCTTCTTCTGCTTTTCCAAACCAAACTGCTCAGCAGATGGACAGCCAATGAGACAGGCCAATGGCAACATCTGCCACTGAAGGTCCTGCTGGAGCTGGAAGCACAGTGGCCTTGCCTAGAGAGGTGATGTGCCGGGCCAGCAGCAAGAGCAACCCTGTAGTTGCTCTAAAAATGGGATCCTCTTTGGAGCACCACCTCCCATGGGAATGAGAGATACTTTGGCACTGGTCTACCCATGACAGCCTGGGGACATCAGCACCACAAAGTCTGTGGCCACAGCCCAGCAAGGAGTGCTTGATCCCCATTCCGTTTGTGAGCTGTAACCAGGACAGATGCAAGGCACTTTAAGGAATTTACTCCTGCTTTCAGAATTGTTCACAACTGTTTGAGGCTTCCCTCAGCCCTAGAGACACAATGCTGGACAGCACTGAAGGTACCCAGAAGCCTCACAGGTGACAGAACTACACTTCTGAGAGCCCTGGCACGGCTCGTTGCTTATGTAAAAAACATGTGGTACCATGGGCTCTGTTACATCTTCAAGCTTTCTTCTGGCTTTTTGTGCTTTTCTTTCAGAAAAGATAAAAAGCAGCTAACAGAGTTCCCTGACATCCACCACATCCTGGAAGAAGGAAATGCTTCAGATTTCGTGGTGATTTGGGTTTCTCAGTGCCAGTCACTGTTTCTGTTTTTATATATTTAATAGCTATCTAAAAACTAGAAACTTAGCAACATATTTTGTAGCTGATTTGGCTGATAATGTCTTTTTTAAAGCTCATTTCCTGCTTTAGGATAGCACATAACAAAAAGAGCTGGGTTTACTCCATTAAGAGAAGACAGTGCATTAAGCCAAACAAGAAAAAAAAAATGCTGAAAGGAGAAAAAAATGAAACTAACAGCAAGCTGATGAACAGATTAGTTCTATTTATTTTAATTTTTCTGTGCCCCCTTTTTAGATAGTTTATTATTAACTAAAGTAAATTCAGCTGTTCACAGAAATTAGAAAAATGATATGAAAAAGCAAGTTAACTAAAATGAGCTGATACTTTTTTTTTTTTTTTTTTGGTTGGATTCAGCTGTGGGACTTTAGCCAAGGAGAACAAGAACAAAATACAGAATTATATCTAATGAGAAATCTAACTAACAAAAATACTTTTAATGCAAAAGACAAATTAAAAAGGCCAAAAAAAGACATTATTCCCTCTCTGTATAGTGATGCAGCCTGTTTTAGTGAATACTGCCATGTCTTATAGCTCAAGTCTAAACATTCTGTGCTGATAGAGAACGGTGCACTTTGCATTCCTTTCTCAATATGGTAAAGCTGTAACTTATACCTCTGACTTATCACAGCATTGGGAAACACATGTTTTCCCCTTATTTGGTAGCACAGAACATCTGGAAACGAAAAAGGACACACTTCCCAATACCAACGTAGAGCAACCATCACAATAGGACCTGCCTACAAAAGCTGACACTCCACCTCATTTGAGCAGGATAGAAAACAAAACTCAAGACATATGCAGGGCTGCAGAACATCTGAAACTCTACAAGTACAGAGAGAACTGGTGCAAGAAAGGATGGAGGGACACAGCATTCAGAAGAGCTCAGGGTTCAGCTGCCCACCTTGCTGCTAGCACCCTGCAAGTCAGCATCCACTTTTTCCAGTTTTCTAAGCATCACCTAACACACCAAAATAAACAGTCAATGCATGGGTAACTATTTTACAGTGGAAGGCAAGAGGAGAAATCTTGCCTTCACTGGAACACTGAAGGTCACAAAGCTGCAATGGCCTCTTACCCACAACGCTTCCCAAGGGCTGCAGAGATGGCAATGCAGGGAAGAGAAGGGCCATGCTATCTTTTCTAGTATATAGGATAGAGTTGTAGGGCAGCTCAACAGCTGCATGGACATCACAGCTAAAAATAAGGAGAATAAGGCATATTTTAGCTATCTCAGTACCAAACTGCCTTCCTAAAAGCTGTTTGGAGGCAACTAAACACCATGGGTGCCAGGATTGGGGAACTTAAAGCTCAGAAACTGTGTCAAAAATATTCAGCTCCGAACAAGAGCAGGAAACTGAGGTTTGGCCTCTCAGAGCAGCTCTATAGCAGTCTTCTTGTCTGGAACCAAAAGAGCTACCTGTCCTGCCCAGGTGCTACCGCAGCATCAGCCTCTCTCCAGAACATCGCAACAGCTCTTGCTCTTCTCAAATTAGAGTGGAACTTCTAGGATACAGCATAAGAGGAAATCATTCATTGGGAACAGAAAGCATTTAGTGGGTAAAACTCTTAACAGTAAAAATAAAAAGATGAAGTGTTTTCCATCCTCAAAAAAATTTTCAGCCACACCTCCTGAAGATATTCCTAATCACTGCACCAGAACCCAAGCAGCTCATGTAGGACATGCAAACCATGGGGGGACTGGTAAAGAAGTATGTCTGAGCTGCTGAGTTCTTCCTCCTGCACATGCCAGCAGCTGGGAGCCAGTGCCGCCACTGCAGCTGATGATGGCTTGAACATCAGCTCATTTGGAAACTCCTGGGGAGAGCGGTGCCAGGAAGGAAAGTCTCTCCGGGTCCAGCCCACACCCTAGAGATGATCCTCCCTTCTGACTGCTGACATTGGCAGCTACCTCTGTACTATGGGGCATTTTTTAAAATCACTTTAGAATTCCAAGTTTTGCTTGTTTCCAGTAGCAACGCCGGTCACACACATGGTGACAGGGAGGGAAGTAAGGCTTAAACTGAGCTATAGAGAGGAGACAACACCTGGTATAAGGTTGCTACCAGAGCTGGCTTTGCCATTCTCTGTGGACAACCTTCAGCAGGACACAAGCAGTCAGCATGGTGCTATTCCTAACGCTGCACAGCAACCACCCACCATCCTGTAAGGAGCAGCTGGCAAGAGCCTTCCTGTCAGGACTTGTTTTGGAGCTGAAGAGCTCCAACACACGCCCTCACAGCAGTAACATTTGCACAAGAGGCATGAAAATGCTGCTACAAAAACTGATCACAAAGCGAAGTTAACATTTTGGTTCATTCCTGTCCCCTTGAACAGCAACTTTGCAGACACCAGTTTCTTCATGCAACTAAAGAAGGAGGCATTTTTAATGCCATTTTCTGAATGGAAAATTAAAATAGAGGGCTAAGTGAATTTGCTGAGGACACGGGTCCAAGCAATGTCAGGCCCCAGAAGGGAAATTCCTTATAAAGTTACTTGCAGAAAGTCACTGCTGCCCCTTCCTCCCCACACCCTGCAGACTTTGAATACATTTAGAAACACAACTTCAGAATTCTGGTTTTTTCTGTTTTCTGTTTCTAGATACATATATACATGCATCATTTCCCATCATGTATTAATTAAGTCGATCTCTTTTCTTCAGATCCTTACTTGCTGAAAGATTGTTTTACAGAATGGAAAGCAAAGCCAAACAAAAATTTCTTTATGGGTGCTTTTGAAGAAAACAGCTACAGAAATGACTATCTGGCACAGGCAAGACTGAAGACAACAACCAAGGGAAAGCATTCAAGAATCTCTGAGGATGAAGCAATTCCTACTGTTTTGAACTGAACACACTGACCCAGAGTTGGGCAACAAACACTCCCTAGGAGGAGCTGCAGCGGGACATGCTGCACAACGATACCGTCAGTGATGGTATCGCTGTCTTACTGTTTCTGGTGAACTTTATTGCAGGAAGCTGCTGTAAAGGGTTTACAATGCCATGGCAGCCACAATCTTGGAGAACCCCTGGGGAATATGATGGAAACAAATATGTCCCCTTGCCACAGAGAAGCGTCACCTTAGTGTTAATGGCTCTGATGGTGCAACTGAGCTCACCTAAACTCCCCTGTAACCAAATCCAGGCTTAGCCAGCTACACACCTAAGCTATCAGGAATTAATATAATCTCCTGTCTTTGATATCTGAACTAGTTATCATTAAAAAGGTATGTGCCAGTGCAATCAGACTGGGGTGGCTTGATTTAGGATTTTCTATATGGAAAACCTGAAGCCATCAAACCAATCTAAGTGATCACAGCAGTATCTTTATCATTGGATAAAGACACCTAGGAATCAGTTTTCCTCTCCTTAAGATGTTAAAGTAACAACTATAAAAACACTTCTAAATGTTCTAAAATGGGATACCTCTTTTAATCCTTGTTAGCATTGCTAGGTTTTTTAAAAATCTCATTTATATATTGCCATTTGCAAGCAATAGTGAGGTGCTCATTAAATTAAAAAAGAAACAAAAGCAAGAAAATCCCACATGAAAAGATTTTTTCATTATGAAAAAAAAACAAGCCAAGGAAAATATCAACCACAGGTAAGGCATGTCCACAGTTTGAAATACATGCCTTCAAAGAAACAAGCTGCTGATTACAAAAAAACCACTTTAGTGACATAAACATTATGAAGAATAAAGCCTTTTATTCTTTGTCACACAACATAATGAACTGAATATTGAGGTGACATAGGAAAAGAGGAGTTAGTAAAATGCCATCATAAGACAGGAAGCCTGCTTCTTACATTACCCCACGGTAACCAAGTTTTAAGGGTTGGTTTTATTCTTCTAATATGGATAGCACAATATGGTGCCTTGGTTTGTGCTTTTCTGGGCAGGTTGATGCTAATCACATTGCACAGGCATTCATGGAAATGCTGTACTCTGCCACTGACTGAAATGTATGCCAACTGGATGTCATTAATAATACTCTCAAACCAAGTAACAGCAGTTGAAGGGAAAACGGAAGATATAAGCAGAATTTCTTGAATTTCCTGGATTTCTCCAACAGAAACATAAGTGCCATGGTTTAACAAATAGAGCTTAATTTAAGTAGCATATAAAATATTTTTGGGCAGATACACATATCTTTATGTACATACAGAAGACATTTATTTTGGGAAAAGCGTCACAGGACACATTACACAGCAGTAAGGGTATTTGACACAATCTCCTTTTCAGTTATGATAAGCTTTGCAGTCAAAGATCCCTGATAATGTTGTGATCATTTTTCCCAGAACAGATGAATCATAGATGCTAGAGATTAGCAAGGCAAGTCAAATCATCAACACCTACCACTCTTCTCCATACCAAACAGTTATTCCTACAGCACAGGACTGCGAACCACATGAAGCACAAGCAATGCCCATTGACAGAAGCAAAACAAACATTCCTGTCACTCTATGCCATCCTGTTTGATCTCACTGGAACATAAAAGCGATGCAAGGTCAGGAAGGGGCAAGAGCTCGAGAGAAAGATCGCTGTGCAATGCTGGGACACCCAGCAGGGTACAGCATTAGAGATACACTACATTTCTCTGCCTGTTTTCTAATCTCACATGACTGAAATCACAGCCAATTCAGCAGAAATGGGTGATACCCCAGGTCGGCACTAAACCAGTGCCCCAGCATGGTATCGGGGCCACTCCTATGCTGGATGTCTCACTCCTGATTTAAGTCAGGAGGATTTTCCACCACCTGCGATCATTAAAGATTCCCTCATGCTTCTGTCAGGGGTGAGTTAACCCTCCTGACCTGGTCAGGTGATTACTTTTTGCCTATTTAATTTCCACCTGTAGTTTCAGTTTGCTTACTTCCTAGCACAAATTACTCTGTGTTCCTAAAGGGCGCTGTAAGTCACATTTTTGGAAGTGGTCCCTGAAGAAAGCAATAGACCCTTTGGGAGTGGAATGTACAGAATTACTGAACAATTAAAAGTGACTCATAGAAGAACATAAAGGAATACATGCTGTAAAACTCTGATTATTTCCAGGGCCCATAAAGCCAATTCTGAATTTATAATTGATAAAGGAAGCACCATGCAATATGCCAGATGGATCAACAGTGAAGAAATGCCAAACTCTCCTCTCCAACTCAACAATTCAGCATCACTGCGATTTCACTGCCTTTAGATGCTTTACACTCACTTCAAGCAGGGCAAACCAGAAAATTTCAGGTCTCACCAACTGACTGTCTCCCTGTCCTTAAGCCAAAGAACAAAGAAAACACTTCCTAGAAAAATTACAGTATGGTCAATGACAGTCCCCTTGCAACTGCATGAAAGCTAATGTAGTACCTTGTGCACATATCTGCCTGAGGAGGTTTGATCCAACCCATTTTTTTACCATGAAACTGGAATTCACAGAAACACAAGATGAAATTTATTTCAATTTAATGTAGTATCTTCTCCTTTTTTCCCCTTCCTTTTTTGTCTAAAGTGATTTGAAAGTGAGGGCAGCTTTGGTGAGACAGAAAGCCCAGCCTGACCTGCAAACTAGTTCGCATCCTAAAGTTGTGTTTAGGAGCTCTCATCCAGACGTGTTACACGCTGCTCAAAAAAACTCTACAGAATCTGGATGATTTTGACTCTGTTGTTTGTGCTGCTCTTCAATAAACACGAGGCAGTGCAGATACCTATGAACAGTTTTGTGATACAAATCCTATGGGAGGGGAGAAACTCAAGCCAGAAAATCAAAGGAGCTGAACTCATTTCCATTTGTAAAGAGCTGCTTTACTGTCTGTCTGCAAATAAATCTCCTCAGTAAATAGCTCCAAGGTTGAACTAGAGAATATTGTATGGATCAAAGAATTCATGTCTTCCTGTGTAAAGTGAACAGGCTGCAAGCTCACTTGTTTGTCTAAAACAATTAGGGTTGGTATGAAAAGGAGGGGGCAGGGACAAATAAACTGCAGCTGATTTTACTTTGCAAAATATTTTGGGGGGGAGGGGGTGTTCAAATTAATAACTGTTCAGGCCCAAACAGTCTAATCTTTGTCAATTGGTGCCAAATTATGCAAGGTGCTGCCAATTCTGGTTGTCTAACAAATCACTAGCAGTGTACATCTAGGCTGAAGCCTGATTGATTCTGGTCATTATTTGGGCTGATCTCATTTGCACACATGGAACCAATATGCAGTCCAGATGTTCATTTGCAGTGAACCACTGAGTGAAACTACTCATCTACACGCAACTTTAATCCTGCAGCACAGCACCACAGCCCTCTTGCTTCTCCTCACCAACGCAAGGATTCATCCAGTACAAAAATCTATAAAACATTCTGCTAATATTTCTGTCAGTTGAATGACTTTTACAGTACTATATAAAACTGACAGATAATGCATGCCAGTCCTAATTTGAGATAAACTTTTCTTTTGGGACTTTAACCATTGAACAAGCAAACAGATTGAGCAGTAACATTTATTACAATGCATAAATCACTTCCCTGCAACTACTACGGGTCTTGCCTGAGGGCAAAACTTCCAAGTAGCCCATGAGTTCTAATATACTGGATAAATTACTAAATTGTATCGTCACTCTGCCATTTGCTTATCAAAAGCAAATTCATAAAGCTTTTCAAAAGTAATTTGACAACCATTTTTTAACCATTTTTTGCCTTTATAAATATGTAATAACAACATTTTTCCAGGGCTTATAATAATAATTTTATAGTGCTTTCTCCTCTGTTAAGTAAAAGCACCTATTAATTTTGCATAAATATTAGGCTAATTGTATTTCATTGCACCATTTCTGAAGCCCACTGTCCTGATCTACACAACTGTTATTGCTTCTAACTTAAGCTTATGCAGAAGGGTTTATGAACCCACATGTCACAGCAATATAAGGGAGGTGAACTTAGAAGTAACTCTCTGAATGAGTTTCAGAGAGACGAGGACCCTTTTATATTACGATATCCATTGCAAAAGATCTTTCAAGTGTCTAAATGAAACTAGTAAAGGAGAATCTGGTGCTTTCTTTTCACAGTGATTATAGGATTAGCAAGCAAAGAAGTAACGTTCAAGTACTTTTGTAAGTGCAATCTAAGGTGGGGTAGTCTGAAATTCTCACCTTACAAATGACCTGTAGATGAAACTACTGTAAATAGTCAATCATTCTTTAAAATTGCTCAACCACTCTTTAATGTAAAACCCAAATTCTATATTGGAAAGTAACATCAATTCCTTCTTTACAAGTAATCAATAAAGTGATTGTCACTGTCTCTTCTTTATAGTTGTTTCTGCTTTCTAGAGAAATGCCTTCATGTATTAACTACTAAACTTGGATTTTTATTTTTTTTAATTAAAACAAAAAAGGTCTTTCCTCACAATGATGATTCCATACTCTAAAATCCATCTGTCTCCTCTGGTTTTTCTGCCATTTTGGCCTCAGTGGAGTCCTTTTAATTGCATTTAGCCTTATCCTGGATTGTATGAGCCCATTCCCAAGGATGTCTGGTTTTCATCAGGTAATGACCATTAATTCTGGCTGCATTTCCTTCTAAATCTTGTTGACTGGCACAAGAAACAGAAGCCCTATGTCTTTTCTTGTGTATCCTATTGTTTCAGAAATCACTATTTTCTCTGAGCTTCAGCTGGAGGTTGTTTCACCTAAAGGCACAGAGATGGCCTTCACACCAGAGAATCCTCACAGCTTCTCAGTCCTCACAGTTTGTTGTTTGTAACTATTGATCTCACCTCTGCTGTTGTCATGCACACTTCATCCAGAGCTCCGGATCATTTCCCAGTATTTGCATCTGTAGCTGCTCCCTGCATCATTTACAGGAATGTAGGACAGCACAGCTTATGGTACCACACAGGTCTTCCTTTGGGCCCTATAAACTCAACCCCAGAAGACTTTGTAACTCAAGTAATATTTATAGCCTTCCAGTTCTAGGCTAAAGTCTTGCTACGGTGAGTTTATGTGATCCAGTAACAGTTAATAAAGGAAACGTAACAGCAGAACACAGAACACAGGTAAATACAGTCTCTCTGTCTGCAATTGACCCCTGTGGATGTGTATGTATATGTTGAAGGACCAACTTTATCTTCCACTATAGCCAAAGTGATTTTAATGTCTTAAATTATGTATTTGCTTTTGTTAAATAATGCTAAAATGATAGAGAGAAATAACCCCACAAACATGAAGATCTAAGGGTTTGTTTTTGCTCTTTTCTAAAGTTAATATTATAGCATTACTCAGTGCTTGATTTGCAGCTTATTTGTGGAAGACCAAAATATAAACCCCAACTTTTATATAATATAATCCCACCCACAAAGGATGACAACAATTTATTTTCTTTTGCAGCTGGACAATGAACTAAAATCTCTGGGAAGTACAGGTCATAATAATGGATTTGGGCCCACACAGAAAATTCAGAAACATGGATTCTGTTAATTTGACACAGTTTTCTATCATTACTGCAGTTACATCACTTTACTGTGCTTACCAATCAAGTTTAAATCACCTAAAATTTTACTTGAGCTGCACTCTCCAAATCCTCCCATGAGTCTACACAGCTTCCTCAGGGCAAGGGTAGGCTTCAGCTGCCAGTGAGAGCATGGTGCTAACATTGCCAGGCAGAGGCTTTTCTCCCTTCCAACCTCCACTCTCACACCATTTAATTTTCTCCCACCACAAGGAGAAAAAACCCCTAAGATTTCTGTCTGTCCCTGGCTGTTGCTGTACTTCAGAAATCTTTGTTTGCACCCTAGTGTGGAGATATGCTCTCTTCACATACTCCTGATTTTGATAAGCACTCAGTATCTCAAAACAACACAGAAGTGTTACCAATTCAAGTTCACTTGATTATCTTTGACTTGGTCATGAATGATCTGTACATGCCAAGAACCCAAGATGACATCTTAACTTCCAATTTGAAAACACTTTCCCCTACAACCTGTAAAGGTCCTGCTACTGAAAAGCAGGAGTTGAGAAGCTCTGAATTCCAAGTTCTTGCATCAGCAAGAGTGTGTCTTATACTGAACTACTGCATTACTAAACACATAAGCTTCCGTTATTTTTATTATTCTGAGGCAGAAATATACATCTACATCTATTTATAAGGAAGTAAAACATGCAAAAACACATCTTCTCAGAAAAAATTGTTTTTAAAAAAAAGAAATTAAGATCTATCTGTGCATGTTGTACCCCCTCCTCCCTTTTTTTCCCCTTCTATGTTTCAATGCAGGTTCTTATCTTGATATGCAAGACTAAAGAGTTAAGCAAATATAACCTCAAAGGTCTCTACTTGCTCTGACAACCATGGGTGGATTGCAAACCAAGCTTGAATCAGGGCCCACCCATTACAGGAAGAGAAAGTACTTTGCTGCAAGAAACAGGGAAACCATCTTCCTAATGAGGTGTCCAGGACACTGTCACTGTACCAACAAGCCTATTGAAAAAATCCTTTGAGTTTCAGGTTGCTTTTGTGGCCATGACTTTCAATAGAAGAGACAGAAGTTCATTTAACTAAAAGAACAGTCAAATGTTTGATATAAATTCTATCACATTTTCCTTCCACCTCTACTGGAGTTTGTATTACATGGTCATCTTAACTGAAGTTTAAAACTGCATTTGCAAAGCAGCCAGTGTTCAGAATCTCAAAGAGTAAGCATTAGATTTGTAATAAGCAAATCTTCTAAGAAAACATCAACCTATAAAAGAGAAATAAATAACGGAGGACAGGAGTTTCTTCACACATTGGCTTTTTTATCTAGTCATTACATGAAGGGATCTTGTCCTCTTTTTAATGGAGAAAAAGAACATTACCAGAATGCTCAGTCAATTTCTTCAGTCATTTGGTAGCTCAGGCTTTTCTCCAGCACTGAGTAATATGCTGCTTCTAACCCTTAAATTGCAAAGAAACAGTTTCCTGGGAGTTAGTCTCCTGGGTTCAACAAAATATTTCCAATTTCTTCAGATGACAGCATACCTAGCTGTCAACTTCTTCCTGTGAAGAAAGGCTTTTATTAGGCTTGAAATTCCCTTCCATTAAGTCATACACTAAAGTCTGACCTTGCCTGTACTTAGTTAATTCCACATCCACTTCTTCGGGGTTCCTCTGCCACTCATTCACTCAACTGGATTTGTTCTACTGCCAATCATTTGTTCACCTTCTCAGTCTTAGATCTTCCTTTTCCTCCTCAGCCAAAGATTTTTCATGAATCTTTCTATCCTGACTCTTTCTTTGAACTTTAGATATCAGAAATGCTGTTTCAGACACTGAGGTATGATGCTTTGTTATAAAGGCAGAGTTAAACTCTTGGCTTCTGATTCTGCAAATATACAACATCCAAGCAGAAGCAAACCTGTCTTGAACTCTAAACTGCCTTTCCCTGGATTAAATGCAGAGCCACACTTCTCTGGATTAGCTGCCCCCTACCTCTTGCTGAGTTTTTTCTCTCTCTCTGTGGTAAATTAAGTGTAATATTAATACATATCTCAATTAATATGACATTCTTAGCTTTGATAACTAACTAATTTTTAATTAGATTGTTATGTAGAAGCACTTAATGTATTTCGGTAAGTGACACCTATGCTGGCAGATTTAAAAAGTGTCTGTTACAATGTCAAAGTTTAATTAGCTTTCACTGCAAATGAAAGAAATATTAACTTACAATTTGCTTAGAAAGCCATATAATACACGATCATTATTTTTCCAAAGGTGAAGCCACTAATTTTTTAATATGAGATTTTTTTCTCATTTACTTCACACGAAAGTCCCTCAACTCCTTATGCATATTGTAAATCACTTCTCATGCATTTGACCTCATTACAAATCAAAGTCCTATTTCCAACAGGACTTTCCAATGTTAATGAAAAGAAAATTTATATATCATTTCTAAAGCAAATCTCTTGTGTGAGAGCCAACATTCATTGGAATTTACTTGCCATCAGTTTATGGCCTCTTGCACATAGCAGATGATAGGCTATCTCTGCAGGAATCATTACAGCAGTAACAGAAGGCTTTAAATGCACTTTTCTCACACCACATTATTTAATCCTTTCTATATTAAGAAATAATGAATTAATTCAGTAATTGCCATAGGTAGCCAATAAGAAAAGTGTGGAAGCAGGATATATTAATCCAAAAAAGGTTGTTTTTCCTATTTTGTATTTCATATGGGAAATGACACTGACAAAATAGAAATGGGACTTAGTTCATTCTCTGGGAATAGAAAGTTGGAGGACTTTGTAATACGTATGATCCCTTAAACCTACATTTATCATAGCACATATAACTGGATTCTTTGAAAAAATACATATCAAACAGAAAAGCCATATTGCAGTTTCAACACCATAAGTAAAACTTTGCATGAACTGAACTGCTCTGGATAAAGCTAGTTTATAAACTAACATTAAAATTTGGGCAGTAGACATTTTAATTTCATTGCATCTTTTCTAAAATGTATACTGACACAGAAACACAACTGCTCTCATATAAAAACTTTTTCACAATCTTTGCAATCCATTATTCTAAATTCACTCATTCTCTTAGATGTAAAGTCGGTGTCTTTGTATTTTCCGCAACAGAAATATGCAGAATAAATTCTGATTCTGTTTCCTCTACACATCTCTACAGAGGGCAATACAAACAACTGGATTTCTACACTTACTTTAATAACAAACATATTATTTTGTGGTTTAAAATGAAGTTTAGTATTCTCAGTAAGCCTGTTTGGGGTTTTTTTTGCAATACCTGAAGTAACATCTTTCCCTCTGCACTGACATATTTAATTCAATGCTATTCAAAGCGAAAGAATTATGCAACAGAAAAAACAAAACACAAACAAACTGAAAAAATATTCTCTTGCAAGAAATTAGGACATCTTTTTCCAGATGCAAATACACTAGTGGAACAAGTGTTCTGACAGCACACTTTTCCCATCAATGTTGTAATCCACTTTTAAACTTATAGGTACCTTAAAAACTAACGTTGATAAGGTAAATACAATTTGAATAAGCCCAAAAATATTAAGAGAAAAAGAAACATATTTTGAAAATCTTCATTTTCTAAGCTTTCATATTATATAAATGACATTTTAATGACTACGGACTAATGTCCCACAGAACATGCATATTCATACTCATCTTTTTGCAGTGTTTTGCTATTTACCTATGAGGTCAGACTTTACATAAAGGGTACATTAACTGTGACTAACAAATGATAGAATAAATAGCCAAGGAAGTGTCATCAAATCTACTAAGTCAAGCAGTTGCTTACTATCACAAATAACACATTCTGCTACAGTGCCTGACACTGACACTGCTCACACCTTGAGTTACACTGTACCAATCCTTTCTAACTACTGATGATTTCTTAATAGAGAATAAAACCATATAACGATCCCATAATGGCACTGTGAGAACCACAGAAACTATCTAATGCAAAAAAGTAGTTTTATTGAACCATCCAATATTCTTGAAGAATTCTTTTTGAAGTATTTTAAACTCTGTCAATAATGGAAGTGCCCATTTTACAAGACCAGTTACCTGACCACACAACACTCTCTGACAGGAGAACTAAATGGCATATTTTTAAAATAGAGGCTGATTTGCACATCATGCAAAACAAAGCAGTCAGGTCATTAAGCTGGGTCAAAGCTTCAGATCCTATTCTAAGATCCTGTCCTAATAATGGAGCAAAGCATGGATCAAATGATTAATTTTAGTGAAGAAAGTATTCAAAATCCATAGATCTTGGAGGTTTTTCAAACTGATATGATAACAAGAAGTATGTTTTCTTCTACTCTTGATAACTTTTTAACTGTAGAAATTGGCAATTTCAGTGCCTTCCAACTGCACTGAAACTAGCACTCCACATTTTATATCAATGCAGTAGCACTGCATTTCCTATTTTTTGAATCAAGAATACAGGGTGAGTAGAATTTGTTCTGTTTAAGCTCACTTAAAATTTTACACAAGCCAGTAGCTGGAATGAATTAACTTCATACATTCGCAGCTTCAAGTGATGCTACTTTAAAAATTTAGTTTCCTGATAATATTTTTTTAAGTTTCAGAAACAATTCAGAAAAAGAAATTCTTTCTCTTTTAGCTTCTTTACCAGAATTTTATTCTAACAGCTCTAGTATTGTCTCCAGGTAAAAATTCCTTGCTCCCACTGCAATGATAGCCATAAAGAAGGACCCAGTGCCTGCAGAAAGCTCTCATTAACTTTCCAGCCTGAGTCCACTTTGTTATCAGGGTTTGATTGATCAACAGCCCTGGTTAAATATATAGATTTGTACATAACTGTCAAACTCACCAGAAATTATAATAGTAATGTTGAAAATCTGCCTGGCAGAAACTACTGTCAAATTCTTTCTTATTTCTCTAGAATAATTCCATTGGAAACTCATGGATTTACTTTGTTTTAGTAACAAGAATGAGACAAAATCAAACAGCCAAAGGTTTTGAGTATTTTGACACTATCATGGATTACCCTTCAAGGTTCTTATTACCATTTAGATAGATATTCCTAGCTGCTCTCTTACGTCAACTAGTATTCAAATCACTGGAACAGATTTGTGTTAACACATGCTGTGGACAGATGCAGCCGAAATGTATGTATTCCCTGAAAAGAAAAACAGAATCAAAAACACCCACTGCACCTTAATGGCCCAGGAATGCTCTCTTCTGTGGAAAAGGCTGCAAGCTGCTTAAATTTATCCTCATATTTAATATTTCCTTTTGTCATCAGAAGATATCCAAGGTCCCTTCCAACCTAACCCACTGTATGATTCTACCATTTAAAGATTTCCTTGAGAGTCAGCTTTTCATTACCATGATGTAATTGCAAATAAAAGGGGTGCATTCTTGTTCCCTGAGGTTTTTTTACCTCTTTCTCTGGCTGCAACGTAGATGTGGGGAAGTGGACCATCTGTACACTACAGCTAAATCTTCACATAGTCCAGCAGTCGTTCATTATTGCTGTTTTTATTAATATATTACTTCTCATAAATACCACCTCACCTCCATTTGAGCACAGCTAAAATGAAATGCCCACAGCTATGAGAATACATGCTACTTCAAACCAGAAGAAGATCAATACTTCAGAGGTAGGTGATGTAAACTGATGAAGAGAAATAGCAAAACACATTCTGGCACTTGTATAAGTTACCTTGTTGCAGGAAAAACTGAACAACCATGCTACTAAATACATAGACCTTTTGAGTCGAGCAGAATGAGAGAGATCAATTTCAGGAAAATTAAAAACCTTCACAGGTAATTTTATTCCCAACTAATGCCATACTATGTATTCTTATTACAGTATATAACCCATTGCTGAAATCATTACCTGATTTCAAAATATTCTGTATTTCTAAAGTATGAAGTTTTGGTAGAATCCACTTTCCGTTTCTTGTACTGCATCAAAATACATATCTGAAAAAGTGACAGAGGCTGTGATACCCAGTAATGATACTGTATGCAAGCCAAGGTCAAAGCAATATAGAAAGTTAAATACATCAGCTGCCTGACATAAGCAAACCAAACCTTTGTTGATCCAGAGTATTTTCCTTGCATGTTTCATGATAAGCCATAGTTTACATAGTCATCTATTATGGTCATACTTATTTCCCATTTTTGACATCCTCCAGTCTGGTTGACACTGATATTTAAACCAGAGCAACCTTGCCAAATACAGCTGTGTTATCTTCATAGCACACTAAAAAGCATATCTGCTTTGTTCCAAAGAATGCCTGTGTAGGCAACTGGGTGAAAAAACAAACAGTGTTTTGCAGTGATTTAGTGGCTACCGTTAGTAGCCAGAAGTGAAAAATATCACACTTGCTTTGACTGACTGAATAAGGAAGATCAACATAAAACTTGATTCAGCTGCTAGAGATGCCAAGGGGGATCTTCTAAGAATTAGAGTAAGAGATGGCTAAAGGCCATATTGAAGAGTCAAAATCAGGAGTAAATGCAGCTGGGTGAAGGAATGCTTTGATGGAAGGGATGTACCATAATCCCTCTTTCAGACAAACAATACTCCTCTTAGGGCAGCAACCTGTTTAGGTGACTTCAGTTGGAGGGCACTTTATGACTTCTTCTGCACAGTACTTTCAAACCAACTGTAGCTGAAGCCTTTTGCCCATAGCCACAGGCAATAAAATATAAAAAACTTTATTCTTAAAATCTTTTTAGTATGAGAAAACTTTCAGTATTAAATGTGACAGTAGTTTTAAACAAACAACTTAAGCTCTAAAAGGTTACAGAATCACAAGATGTTTAATACAAAGAACACACTAATCCAATTTCAATGCAGAAGCTGGAATTGTGTTTCAGCCACATGCTTGCAAAGCAAGAACAGCAAGATGCCTTTTGCTATTATATCCTTACAAATCATGGTCAAAGCTGTAAGTGTTCTCTAATGAACCTCCTCTTGTATTGCTAAAATATACACAGGTTTCTCCTTTTATCACATCACCCTACACGTTGTATCTGTTAGTATTTTTCAGCCTCCAGAATGTCATTTATGCCAACCAAATGCTCTCTGTTAAAGTTTTCTGAAAAGACTGAAAAAGTAAGTTGATCCAATAACTGAAAGACCAGTTTAGGTAGTGTTAGAGATGGCGAGTCAACACAAAAGCCCTGAAACAATGAGAAAACACTGGAAGGTCCATGTGCTATTTAACCGGTGCTAAAAACCCATGGGTGTTTCTTTTATCTACAAATTGGGATGGGGAAATACTTCTAAATCACATGCAGTACATGCAGGAAACACAGAAATACTATGAATTCACTGAACAGCACTAATGTCTGTATATACTTATGTCTTATTTCTAACCTGTGCAACCGCTGAACTACATGTATCTGCCTTATTTTTAAGTGAAATTAAATATGAAAATAATTCCCACTCCAAAAAAGTATGAGAAAAAAGCAAGAGAGAAAAAGACACACAGACAGAAAGACAGAAGAGAGAAAGACAGGAGGACAACTGCAAAATAATCACACAGAAACCATATAAATCCAAATTAATAACCAGACCAACTTAGGAAGCTCCATCTAGCTGCTAGAAATAAATAAATGTATCTGGCATGTGAATCAGGCTGTGTCATATAGGCACTTATCCCTTATTATTTGATTTGTAGTAGCAAGTAATGAAGCCGAGCATGCATTTAGACAGTTTGAAGCAGATGGACAGCATACTCTGGAAAACAATTTAATGGCAGTGGCAGGTATATCTGCACAACTCAATAGTTAAAATGGCCTCAACAAGAGAAAGCCACAGACGCAGCATTTTTACATTTGGATCCTGTGCATGTATATATGCAAAAAATATTTATGTGGATCCTATGCATAGGTTTTCTCTGGGAAAACAGGGTTTTTTTCCAGAAAGCAGATTAATAAAGTATAAGCTGCATTATTGTTAAACAAAAACTGTCTTTTTGGTTTTCTGTATTTTTTTGGAAGCCGTTGAGCATCATTATGGCAAATCCATTTCTTCCCATTGCTGGTGCAAAGGCTCACAGCAAAGCTAATGCACAAGAGGAGACCCTAATACTTCTGCTACACAACCCAACCACACTGGCCCTGAGAACAGCAGATCAGGGCAGAGTAAGAAGGGAAGGCCAGTTTGTCCACTTTAATATTTCCTACAAAATAAAGTAAAATTCGCACATCACAGCTCAGCGAAGCCAAGGTCCAAAATCACACAAAAGCCTCATTGCATTTGAGTCTAGTAAAAAAAAATCTCAAAAGCAAGTAAAGAGATTGAGCATATCTGCATTTTACTCTTCTTTACAACAGTATTTTTTAATTCAAGCACTTGCACAAGCTATTGATACCACCTAGAAGGCATGTGCACAGGTCAGCCCTGATGCCTGAGCACACAGCAGGCAAGCTGAAATACTGGAAAACTTATAATCCTTTATTTACTTCATGGATACAGAAAGGAGTTCATGACTTGTCCTACACACAAGTTTACATTTAAGTGTAAACCACCAACATTTTAAAAATTGTAGCTACAGATGAAACAGACAACTTTATACTAGTCAAAACAAAAAATATGAGCAAAAAAAATAGAAGTTCAAATTCTTCCTGGTATAAAATTAAATAGATCATAAACTCCAGGGAAGAAAAAAAAAAAAAAAAGGAACAAAAAAAATCCCCCCAAAAATATCAAAAAATTCAGTTAAGCAGTACTTCTTAAGATACATTACCATAATCAATCAATGCAAGCTTAGAAAATCACATACTAATCTCCATGGCTCACAGCTATAATTAACCCTATTAATAAATAATAACAAACAAAATGCCCAAATCTAGATTTTTTAATTGCTTATAGAAGCCAATAAAGCACACATATTATCACACCAATAACTTCAGATTTCCTGAAGCAAATTCGCAAAAGATGCTTAATTATCTCTCATAGGACAAAGTTTGAAAGAATAAAGAGAAAAGAAATGGTAATCTGAATATATCTTCTACAAATTTAAGCAAAAACAAACTTCACAGAAGCATTTATCTCTCTCTGTAATACTAGCCTTCGAGAGGTATGTGCATAAGGCTTCCAATTTACCAAATCCCTTTCTTGAGGTGGTCTCTGGAATGGCAGGGTTTTGCTAGCAGCCTCTTCCTGCACTTCAAGCAGCACTTATGCAGTGTCTGCTGTGGGCCTCAACCCTCCTGTGTGTTTGTGCTCTCCCCTGCCACACTGCACTGCTTCTGCAGCCAGGCACCATCCGCCACTCATGGGTTACATAGGTGACATTTCTTTTGGTTTCAGTTCTAAAAGATGGTTTTACAGCTCCAGAGTACATGTGGATCCAAGAAGCTGTGTCCTCTACCCCACCTAACGCTGCCAGAAAAGTGTGGCAGAAAAAAAAAATATGCTCCTTCCCTGTGTAGCTCCCACTATAGCTGATACTGAAACTGTGATTATATTCAAATTCAAATTCCTCATAACCAAGTTTCAGATGCACATACCTTGGTATCCTTCATATTTCTAAGACTGTATTATCATAGAAGGTGCCAAGTGCCAAGTGACTGCACTGCCTTTTAACTGAGGAATGCCTCTTGTTTCTATTAATAATACATTAGACAAGGTAGCACTGAAAATTTTTGAAAAGACAAGAGCTCTATTTGTTTCTGTCAGTTTATTACTTCAGAAACAGGAGCTATTACACAGATAAACAATTTCATATACATGAAAGGAAAGACAATAAGGTACACAAGTTAGAAAAAGGGAGGGGTAAAAACCACAGAATCATAGAAATGTGTAGGTTGGAAAAGCCCTGTAGGATCATGAAGTCCAGTCACTAGTTCAGAACTGCCTGGTCCATTACTAAACCATAGAATTAGGAATGGTTTGGGTTGGATGGGGCCTTAAAGCCCATCCAGTTCCAACCCCCCTCTGTCCCATAGGCAGGGACACCTTTCACTAGGCCAGGTTGCTCAGAGCCCCATCAAACCTGGCCTTTAACACCACAAAGGTGTCCACAGCTTGACTGAGCAACCTGTGCCAGTGCCTCGACATCCTTACAGAAAAGAGGTATTTTGTAATATCTGATGTTAACCTAGCCTCCCTCAGCTTAAGGCCATTTTTCCTTGTCCTATCACTACACACCCTCAGAAAAGTCCCTTTCCATCTTTCTTGTAGACCCTCCTTAAACACTGCAAAGCTCCTCTAAGGTCTCTCTTGAAGCCATGTCTTCTCCAGACTGAACATCCCCAACACCCTCAGCCTGTCTTCACAGGAGAGGTGGTCCAGCACTTTGATCAACTTTGTGGCCTCCTTTGGACTCACTCCAACAGGTCAATATCTCAAAGCACCACATCTACACATTTTCTGAACACTTCCAGGTTCAGAAAACACCACCTCCCTGGGCAGTCTGTTCTAATGTTTGACTACCCTTTCAGTGAACAAATTTTTCCCCAAAATCCAATTTAAACCTCCCCTGCTAAGTTCTTCTCGCTGCTAGTCCTGTGCATGGGTTTGCTAATTGCCTATATACAGATGATCACATTTTAAAATCTGGGTTTGCTTTGGGTTGCTTCCATTTGGTCTCAATATTTACAGCTTTATGGCCTCTTCAACAAGAAGGATGAATGTCGTCAACTTCACAGAAAGCTGCTAGGAGGTCTAAATTCTCATCTTTCCAGAATGATCAAACTGAAGCAAAAGTACGAGTGCTCCCAAAAAGAGAAGCCACATATTAGGAAAAAACGTCAGCCACAGGTTATGCCTTTATTCTGAAATGGAGACACACATCTGCCTAGTTTTTCTAGGTTACTGAGACTCCTGAATGAGATATTCCCTACCAAGATGCAATATAAACATGGACCTTCAAAATGGGTTGTGCTCTGTTTACTTCTTCTCCCATTAGTCAGTGCTAGAGATGGTGCAGGGAAGCTTCCAGCACCAGGTGAGCAGCAGCTGGGGAACAGCAAAAGAACTCTGTATTTGTCATCTTACTGTGATCATATCAAATTGTGGTGAGTGATTTCTTCCACCTCTATCCCCAGTGTCATTTCTCAGTGTCCCATGGAATCACAGATAGCAGACCAAAACGTGCAATCTGGTCAAGCAGCCCACCCTGTTGTGGCAGTGCAGTCCTTTACAGTAATCTCTTAATGGTACGTGCAGCCAAGTCCACTTTTAAATACCCTTACTTATTCCTCTGTGAAAATGAAAACTAAAATCAGTTCTACTTACATGTAGAAATATTCCAGCTATATTTATTTATGACATGTTCTTGTAGTACACATCAGAAAAAATAAAGAGGAAATGGGTTTTGAAAACGTTTGGGACATTTGTATATAAAATTATTACAATTAATTCTCATAAAACCCATCTGTCGCACCAAGGGTTTGTGTTACCAGGAAACCATTTTAAAAGCGTTCTGAGGGAGAAAGAAATTATAATATCCCTTTCTTCTGTTTCTCACAGTTCTCAACCTGCCTTTCACAAAAAATAGAGTTATGTGAGCTTTTCCATGCAGACAGCTTACCCGGGGTTTTACGTGAAGTACCGTGCAGATTAGAGGAAATGCTAGATGCTTCTAACCCAAAACGAGGTTTTTCCATCTGAATGATGCAACAGCGATACCTGTGCATCCTATAGCTTGCTATAAGAGACAAAACCATTTGTATCATCCTCTAAATCCAAAAGATGGAAATGAAAAGCAACAGTTTCTCTGAGCTTCAGTCTTGTTAATTTGGAGACAGGACAGACTGAATAGAGACCCTTCTTAAGCCCTAGAAGACAGCTGAAGGGCCAAGAGGTACACACAGGTCTCATGGATATGGATGAGCAGAAGAATGTACAAAACCAGGATAAATCACAAATACCTATGATAAAGCACAACACACTTCTGCTTTTTGTCTTGCATGTATTGCTTCCTTTTACATCTCCACCTGCTGTAGACTGTAGGTGTCTGACATGTACTGGAGAGAATCAGACACACTACCTGGCCCAGAGTGGGACCATCTTCCATAGATGCCTACCCTCATCAGTTTATCATGAAGTGGCCCCATTCAATTCACTGAAATTAGACTTCTGCCTGTAAAATAAGAACATTATTATCAGGCAAGATAAATTTCACCCTAAAGTGTTCCATAAGTGTCACAAAAAAGTTAACTGCAATTATTTCCACCAAACTCAAAGGTCCTCTTTAAATATTTGTGAAGGACTAACATCCTGCAAGGCAGTTCCTCACTGCACCTAGCTGCAGTCTTTTCTGTAAGCATTGTTAACATGGAGGTGGGGAAAGGAGGATCACATGCATCTTTTCTTATCATGAAGATAATGGGTTAGGAAAAGGAATAACATGTTGTAAGGAAGACATGTAATACTGAACTTCAACACTGAAATGTATTGAAGTGTTTGAAATAAACAGTACTGAAGTCATAATCAGGCCTGCAAATTAACTCTTATTTAGGTATTTTAAAAATTATCAGTAAAGGCAGAGTCATGGCAATTTGAATATATTTAAATAAGGGTTATTTACATTTTTAAGCATTTAAGAAACACTCCTTTCAGTCTGTTATCTAAAAATAGGTGTCATATTTCTTGAGGTTTTTTCCTAGTTTATTACGTAAAAGTTCCTGCCAAAAATGTGAAATCAACCTCACTAAAGTCTCATTACAGCAGAAATTTCAAAGTGAACTTAAAGGAAACATTCTTAACTTAGATGATTATACAAATTCACATTTCTAAACATTTGCCTTAAAACTCAAATTAGCCAGAGCTTCTGGAATGCCAATGGCCTTACATATGCTTCTAAACTACGTACAAAGATCAGAACAATCAGATCTAATTATGACAGAAAGAAATTATGCAAGAAAATCAGAGCTACTTTGTCAGCTCCTGCTCCAACTGAAAACCTGATCGGAAACATCAATAGCACTAACATTTCTAAACTGCAGGTTTCCATCACCTGGACAATGTTTGAGTAACTTGGTACTAAATTCATGAGGAGCAACTGTACACCAAACAGCACGAAGAAAAGAACGAAATCATTGTTCAGCAGAACCATGAGCAGTCAAATAAAAGAGAAAAGCAAAATCAGGCAATTTGTTAGCAGTTTGTATCCCAGGATCATCCACCACAGGCAAGTTTGATGGGTTTTGTTTAGCACTTGCAACCATCCTGGATCAGGAGAAACAACTTTATTCCTGCTGTTTTGCAACAATGAGAATTAAGCGGCCATCAAGATAAACAAAATAAAGCCTGATTTGACAAAATATCAGAGAAATGATGAAACGCTGACCAAAATGTCAGCAAGAACATGGGCACTTGCCAGCATGACTTACAGGAAAGTTAAGACATTAGGAAGACTACATAGCAGATTTTTTTTCTGGGTTTGGGGGTTTTGTTGTTTCTTTTATTGCCTTCCCAAATCTGAAGAGAACTTTTGTGTACGTTTCTTGCATTTCAGACCCTGTAGGGCCATTTTGGGATGCACCATTGCAGACAGTATGTCTGGCAGGAACACATCTGTGACCAGGTGCCCATTAAATCATTTCCTGAGCTGTTTTAGGCCTCTTCTGAGGGCCATTTGGTAGCAGGCCAGTTCTGGTCTAAAAGCTGCAAAGAACCACTGATTAATTGGGCTTTTGCTATTTCACTCTTGTAAAGAACTGTGATTCTCTTACATTCTTATGGGACTCCTTCAGTGGTTTCATTAGCAAGTGCAGTAAATTTACCCCCATGTCTATATATTTTGTAAATTAGATGGAGTAACTAATTAACAGGAGTAACTGCTTTAGCAGGGCAACAGTGCATTGATTCCTTCTCACAATCATATTTTGAATTCACTATCTGATGACCTACCCAACATCCAAGTACCCAAGACTCACAAATTCATTTATTTCCTCTTTACTTTTCATCAAGTAAGATCTTGCTATTTTTCTCTTGCCACACCTAAATCTTATTTTAATGTACGCAGGTGGCTAAATAAGGGGATGCTGAATACTCAGCAGAATCTATTAGAGCAAAAGCAATCAGACATACATTCATAAGCAGATATGCAACCTGCAGAATCAAGACCTGAGAAAGGTGGCACAGCACAACAGGCTTCATCAAGGAGGAGTGAGCCTGCCCACAGCCCAGGGTGCCAACCTGGTACTGCCATTCCAGGTCAGAGGAACAAGAGCAAAATTGCTCATGGACACCTGAGATGCAATCAGACTTTATGGGTCCTGAATTATCTCACAGTTTAGAAAATGTGTTACTTCAGGGCACAGACATACAGGTCTCATTTTTGCTTTTGAAAATGTACCCTTAAATCCCATACTATGTCAAAAACTTGACACTTGTTTTCAATTAAGAATGATGTATTAGATACACTCCCTGGTCAGCAGTCAGTGACCACCTGAAGAAACAGCTGTTGGGCATCTTGGAAAGGAAGGCCCTGACTTCTAATTCCAAGGGATATGGATGTCACAAAACTCGTAGCAATCTGAGCATCCAGCCTCCTACAAGTGAAGTGTTTCTATATATCACCAAAAAGTGACTACAAAGATGTGGTAAATGTCACTGAGACTCTGGAACAGACTCCACTATGACTGCAGAAGGCCTCACGAGGCAAAGGTAGGCAAGCCAGTGTCTTCAGCTCCTCTGTGTGACAAGAACATATCTTGTCAGCCTTAAACAGCAGCCAATGAAAATCTGTCACTACGAAGGTTAGCAAGTATCTAAAATTATTGATCAATGCGATTCTTGCAACTGGACTTTTTTCAGATGTCCAGAACACAAGACAAAATAGCCTCTCCTAACACAAATACTATCAGAGCCCTGACCTGCCCTGTTACATTAAGAGTCCCACAGATATGAAGTTTAAAAATTCTTCCAGGATTAGATCAGGGTTCACCAAGCCCTCACAGCAGAGTTTTGCTCTCAAACAGTAGTTGACATATATAAGTAATATATCTTCCAAAGTCAGGGCCATTCCATAGAGTGTAATACACTGCTCTCCTGATATCTTATCATGTAAATCTTGGAGAATGGCAGGTAGAAGAACATGCAACCTGTAGTGGTGTGTCTGCTCTCAGCTGTCTGTTAATCTCAGTCACAGCAGAGCCAGCAAAGAAGAGCAGGGGGAAAGGAGTAACCCCACGGGTCTTCTGTTACACACAACAGCTTGCAAACCTGGCCTGCCTCTGAAATAAGCCTTCAGACTGAAAACCAGTTCACCTCTATCTCACGATGAGTCCAGTCACACATGCAGCTCAGCTATTAAATATCAAGGGGATCTTTTCATCTTGCTTTAGCTTGTTTGCAAAGGATGTTTATTCAAGGCAAGGACAGCTCAAAAGATCATATGCAGAATGATACAGTAAATGTAAAATGGAACTTGTGGTGATTTTGCTACTCCTTAACCTTGAAAGTCACATCACAGAGCAAAAAACACTGCTTCAATAAAAAAGAAAAAATGTGCTGAACATTTCTATTAACTTTGGCTTTCTACCTGACTAGCCTCAGTGAGCTTCTGTGACTGTAGAATGAGTTTAGTACCAGAGAAAAAGATACCAGTGGTGGCATAACAAGCATAGCTTCCACTTACATGAATATGGAGGTTCAGAGCTGGATCCTATACTTCTTTCTAGTTCTGTCAAGGCCAATGGAGCTCCAGTCATTTACACTATTCTGGCACTGGTCTAAATCAAAATTTAACAACAGGGTGGTAGGAAAAAACCAACCTAAACAGTTATCTTTATAAGCCTTAGGAAATGGGGGACAGCCCTTTCTTCCCCTAAGGCTTTCCAAGAAACATGTCAGATTCAACTACAAAGACAAAACGAGTAAAATAGCAATGTCACAGCAAATAAGAAATGAGAGCTATCAGTAAAACAGATGCTAGTAATGGCAAGGGGGGATAAAAGTACACTTTTACATTAGTAAGAGTTGTTTTTTTTCTGGCAAGTGGCAACTGTGACTGAGTTGGTGCTTTCAGAGTATGTTTAAAAGAAGAAATCCAAATAATGGTGTATGCCTACAATTCTTCATAGAATCATACAACATTCTGAGTTGAGACTTACAAGGATCATCAAAATCCATATATATAGATAGATAGATACAGTTACATTTATATGAAACCATCACACTCTATACATAACTGCTGATATTTATTTTCAAATACGTTTTGTATTTTCCTACAGTTTCTCGTCCAAACTCACTGCAATCAATGGAAAAAAATTCCATTGCTTTGAAGGGACTTTGGTAGAGACTGAAAAGCTATTGCAAAACAGAATTGTTACCTGTCTTCCTTGTGCAGTAATTTTTTTTCTTGATAATTGGCATTCAATTAATATCTTTTTTTAGTCATGAAATTGATATTATCAGTGCTGTTCTATCCAGGCATGAACACTACATTGTCTCCCTTTCCAAAACTGAAATTCAAGGAAACTTTTACACCCTTGTATATATTCTCCCTTTTGCACATATGTCTGTGTTTATCTGGATTTTTTTCTTTAGTTTTGCTTTTTTTTCATTTGCTGTAAATAAAAAATTCTCCAGAGGAACTTCCTGGATTCTCAGTTTTGAATAAGGCTAATCAGGTTCCCAGAGAACAATCTTGCCTTTTATCCTTTCTATGTCTATCTGCAGATTCAACACTCTTCAGGGCTCTTCAACAAAAATATTTTAGATCTTCAGAATAAAAGCTGCTGAGCATCAGCTTCAGTTTTCTTTCAAGTTTTCTTTAACCCATTCCTTATACACAACTACTGTAGCAGCACACTATAGGATATTGTGCAGAGTGCTTCAACACAGAGCTCTTAGTCCAAACAAAGAGTTCAGCTCTCTTTGATTACATTAACGTTTTTAATCCAAAAGGTTTTTGGTGAAGCATATGTTCTGCATCATTAAAATCAGATATTCTCACTTTGATCTTTAAGTTCTCTCAGTTGACTGCTTTTCCAAACTACAAACTATTTGAGCTTTTGAAGTTATCTTCTTGCTCTGTACAGAAAACCTGAGCCTTCGGCCAGATTTGATAGGGTTACAAGATAATAACCATATACTATTGCATTTACTTTTTACCTATTAAACTTTGCTTTACAAAAAATCTGAAGCTTTGTCAGAAAAATCTTAAATGAAGTAACTGTAAACCAGAGAGAATTTTCTAGGTGAAGTTAGACACCTAAGTTTGCTCAGTAAATCTAGCAACATTCCGTTTCAATGTACACTATCTTTATCACAGTAACAGGGGTTTTTTTTCTTTTCCTTTTCTTTCAAAGTCAACAAGAGCCCGAAGAGGCAAAGATAGGAATCCTGTGCATTTAAAGTAGTGCAAATGGCACACAGTGAATGTCAGCAGCCAGACTGTCACACAAACACAAACTTTCCTCAGCGTGGAAAGCAAGAGAACAATTGCAAAAGTTGAAGTGTGACATTACAGCAAGATTAATTAAAGAAGCTGGGCCAGCTGAAAACAGCCAAGAAGGCCATTTGTCACTGGACTACAACAGGCATTAAATGGCTTCCAAAAATAGCAGGAGTACTGGTCCCATGACGCATCTGTGATTCTGGAAGGAAATACCCAGTCCAGCCAGAGGGCCCAGCCTGGAGATGTGGTACACGAGGCATCCAAGCTCCCAATCCCATTAACCAGATGTTAAAAACTTTGGATGGAACTACTTGGTTCTCAAATTTTACAAATAATAGTAAGAGAAGAAAACATTCAACCAGATGCAAAAAATGCTAGTTAAAACGAGAGTAAAAGACAAAGTTATTAATCGGTAATTAACTGACTGAAAAAGACAATATTTATGACTCCATGAAGGAGGAGGGTCACCCAGTCAGTTTCTTAAGACATTTTAAAATTACATTAGAGATAGAGAAGGTGTGACTGAATGTGAGTGTTCATGAAATACAATCCACATATAGTGACCAAGTATCAATTCATAAAGTGGAATAAAAGCCTCAATGTTTTTGACGAAATAAAATAATTCTGCATTAAAGTTTACTAAATAGCATCTTATATATGTAACATTTGTCAAGAATCGAGCATCAAATGAAATGCATTTTCTAGTATGTCCTGTCTGTGTGTATAAGAGTGATTATGTCTCTGTGTGTCTGTAAATAAAAAACTACACATTCTATTTTAATTTGGGAAGTTATTTTCATTTCAAGCATTCTCTGCATGGGGCAAATGACTTCTGAAGATGAAAACATTTCCCACACATGCTTCACATCATGTAACAAGAGAAAGATCACTCCCAAATTCAATCTCTCATTCATGTCTTCCCATCCCCCTTTTTTCTCTTAAAGAAAAACAAGAAAGCAAGAGAGAAAGCAAGAGGGAAAGCAAGAGGGAAAGCAAGAGGGAAAGCAAGAAAGAAGAAAGTGTTTGGCAAATCAACAACAGAAATATTTCAGAAAATGTCCAAGCCATACAATCCTAAACCTAATTCAGAGTGAATCAAATGAAAAGAGACATCTTCTGATGAAAAGTCATTTCTACATGCCATCTTTTTCCAATTACTTCCCAGTAACAGTTTAATGGGAACTGTAAAATACAGTGCATATCCACCACTGCATGACCGTAGTACTCAACGCTTCTGAAATTCAGGTATCCAAACTTACCAGCTTTCTATAATACCAGTTCATCCAAATACTTCAGCATATGTACTCATACACAGTTACTTAGCATAACTGTATTCAAATGAGTAGTTCAACTGATGTTTATGTCTCTGATTCTAAAGCTATATATGATGGTCCTAATCTGCAAATGTTTAATAACTGAAACCCATTAAAACTGATGAAATTCTAAACTTCAAAGATTTCAGTAGAGTTTAATAGCAGAAGCATTATAATGAAAAAAGAAACATTATGTAAGCTAAATATCAATTTTTCTTGCCTAATTTTATTTCCATTATATACTTCCTAGATTAAGCTAAATCTATACTATCCAATAAACATAATTATATGAAATTTTCATATAATAAACTAAAGAAAGTAACAACTAAAACATCATGATTTAGTTACTCTGTGTAACTCATTATTCTCAGAGAATGAAATACTGGATTAATTTGTTTACTTTCAACCAGGCACTTACACGCACTCTTCTAGAGATAGATTGCATTTTCTTTAGTTTCATTTGCTATATACTTCCATAAAAATAAACAAAATCTTACCTAAAATTCCTATCTTGTTATGGAACCTCATTGCTGACCACATTAAAATAATTTCATAAATAGTATATAAAGGGATATTAAATAATTTAAAATATTACTAGCATGTTACTTCTTGTACTTCATAGAAATTTATAGAAATGATGCAATACTTTCTACAACATCGACTAAATATTTAACTCACATGAATTTTGTTTACATGAATTTTTACTACATTTCTGCTCCTTTTCCCAGTAATACAGATGATAACTGTTTTCTGCATTTTCAAAACCAAACACCAGTGAAGGGTATTTCTTTTCTGTATGCATTGCAATGTTGCTGCCCTCGCCAAGAAAATGTACATACAGACATGCTTATTCTAGTAGTGCCTTCTCTTGCCTGTATTAATTTTAAAACAGTAGGGAAAGATTATATTCAACCAGGCAATAACACTGCAGCCTTGAAGATACAGGAGAAATTGCTTAGATGTTATCTGCACACAGATAAGGAGGAAACAGAGGAGGGACACAGGAAGAGTCTGCTTCAGGGGCAGCTCAACAACATCCTACTATTTTGCACTTTGGAGGAGGAGGAACTTTTATGCCATTAGGAAGTTTTTGTAGTTCTGGAATACAAATGCTATAAAATTAAAAGAAAACCAGAACCTGAGCCTGAGCCAGTGACTATTGAAAGCCAGTGGAAGCGAATTCCATTGCCCTCAATGGTCTCCTGCATGTACAGCATCACTTACGAGCTGCACACATTAGCTGATCACTTGTTCTCAGCTTATTCTTAATCCTATTTTGCAAAGCTAATGTTCATCTTCTAATGACAATCTAATTGCTTGGTGCCATGTTTACTAGTGGGAATGAACCACAAGCCATGTCACTGTAAACTGAGGAGTATTCCAGAGACTGGGAGGTTGAAAACTCCCGATGTGTAGAGAGGGAAAATGTGTTTAATTCTCTGGTACAAATTATTTCCAGGTGCTGATAATTATCACTCTGGAGCTTGATTTTCCGATTTCTACATCTAAATATCTACTTGACAAGTTAAACTTTTCATCATGTGCAGCAGTCTCCTAAAAGCTGAGGAGAAGGACAGGCTGCTGATGGTTGAAACCCATTTCACTTAAAATAGCAACACTTAATTACAAGTCTTGTTTATTCGTTTTCAAAGTATTTCACATATATCTTTTCCCCAAAGGAAATAATATTGTATATTATTAAACAGGTAAGTATTATTGCATCTGCTCATGAACCAAAATTGTGAATAGCCAAATAATTACTTGGGAAGGCTTAGAAATGACACAGAAAAAAAATGTCTGTCAAAAGCTAATGTTTGCCATTATGTAGGCTTCTTACAGTACTCTCAGAATTTTGCTATTCACATGAAAAATTCACGACTGTGCATGTGTAAACAGAGACATGACATATAGAAAAGCAACAGACTGAAGCACTAGGTGTTTAAATATATGTTCAAAATATACATGCAAGCCCTCATGCTTACATATTTTTGCCACAAATCAGACAAAAAGTTATTCAAAGAAGGTAAAAATGAGGTCTAGCAAGCAAAAATTAAAAAGAATTTTCAGAAGAAGCACCTTATAACCACGCTAGTGTTTTTAAGTTGTTGCCAGTTTTAAAATTCTGTAAAGCTTTCTGTCATCTATCAGGAGCCTGCTTTTTTGTCCATCTGGCAAATGTGAAACTGATCAATCAATAATTTTGAAGCAACTCTGACATAAGTTTATTAAAGGTGACCCAGGAGACTCTATTAAAGTGAACTTCTAGTAAAAGCCATAAATGCAAGTGTTTCCCATGCAGTATTAGAATTACACATAAAATCATCATAAAGATCTGTACCAGTCGTTCTTATACTGGCTGCAAAATTACAACTCCTGAAGCCCTAGAAAAGATCAACCTCATGATCTACTGTGGCAGGATCATTCTAAAGGACATGCCTTAAATCTGGAAGATGTCTTTTTGCATTAAAGACTGCATTACAGGAGGGCAAAGGTGCTGCTTGTTTCTGCAACAGCAAACACCTGCAGACTCCAGGCTCTCAATACCTGCAACATTACTGATGATTAAATTAATAGTGGCAGGGCTTGAAATTGAGTCCACTTGATCTTAGGGTCTCACAGATTAAAGTATTAGTCCATTGAACCATGTTACTAGACTTCCCCTTAATCTATTAGATACTTCCTCATCTTTGTTCAATAAGAATGGTGGGAAAAAACCAAAATAGTAGTAATCTTGGAAGAGTTACAAGTAAACATGCAGAAATTTCAATGGACAGCCTAGTCAAAGGATACTTAACACTGAATGTCTGCAAATTAAACTACACTGGGCTGTTCTAGGCCAGATCTTCAACTTTTATAAATTAACAGGCTTCAAAGGCTCTGCAGATTTTCATTTGAAAGGATATGAAAAAAATATTTTTTATTACTTTGATGCTTTCATGCTAGAATCAAAACTCTGGGAGAACTGCAAGGAAAACATTCAATTTCTAGCTGAATAAAGTGTTCCACAGGCAAATTAAACTACTCAGAATCACACAACAGTTTGAAGACAGAAAAAGCCATAAAATTTACCACTCTTTCTGTTCTTCTGTTCCCACAATTACTCTTACAGACCAGTGTTCCTGGCACCTGAAGATGAAACACCATTTATTAAACAACACTTCAGGTACTAAGTATGTATGCACTCCATGACTGTATTTTGACCTGCATTTACCCCACCTAATTCTAGGTATTCATTGATAAACCCTTTCCAGGTACTTTGGTCACAGAGGAATGAGAAACAATTCCAATGATCAATTCAGACACCAGGTGAACACCCTTCTTAAGAGCACCACCCATCATTCCTCTTTCCCTCACTGCAAGAAAAACCCAGAATAGCTGCACTGGTTAGGTGCCTGGTACTGAAGGAGCAGTTCAGACCTATGTCTTTTGCTCTATTAGGTGCCAAAAGTGAACATATTATGCACAATGACAAAAAAAAAATTACATCTTTACTTCTATGTAAAACTGTGGCCTGAGTTCCCTAGTTCACCAGTTCTAAAACCTAAACAAAACATAAACAGAGACCACGGGGGTTGAACAGCTTGCAAAGTGCAAGACAAACACAAAGAAATCAGAGATACCATTAAAAGCACATACAACAGAAGAAATTCAAGCCAGAAATACCCAGAAGCTTATTTCCTTCGTGTTTCACAGAACATATTGCAAAACTGCAGTGAGTTGGCATAAAATTTGTCAACTTAAGCTCTGGTAGGAAATGTCTGATAGTAGGAGATCACCCTTAAGAGGGTAGAAGCAAAATGAACTAATACAAAAGGCAGGTGGCAAGTGACAGCAGAAAGGGCTGCTGCCAGTAATTGATTTGGTCTCTTTCAATATTGTTTTTCTCTTTTCTTTTCTTTTCTTTTCTTTTTTCTTTTCTTTTCTTTTCTTTTCTTTTCTTTTCTTTTCTTTTCTTTTCTTTTC
>VZUI01086236.1:0-17951 GCA_013401135.1 Cettia cetti
AGGATTCATCTGGACTGCTTCTAACACCCTGACCAACAGGGTGACAGGTCACATCCCTGACTCTGTCAGGGGTTTTCTTTAGTTTTTTTCCTGTTTGTTTTGTTTGCTTGTTTTTCTGTAGTACTACATTTGTTTATTTTAATATTCCTAGTAAAGAACTGCTATTCCTATTCCCAAATCTTTGCCTGAAAGTCCTTAATTGCAAAGTTATAGTAATTTGGAGGGAAAGGGGGTTACATTCTCCATTCCAGGGAAAACTCCAGTTTTTCCCTGGCAGATACCTGTCTCTAAACCAAGACAGGCACCATGGGGCGCCATGAGGCCCAGGAAAATGGCCCCTCCCTCAACCGGTCAGGGAGAAAATCTCCTTAGAGAAAAGTGGAAAAAACTAATAATTTAACAAAGTGCCCACAAGCATAAAAAATGAATAATGCGAAACAATAAAACCTCTCGCCACTCTGAAGAGAGATGGCAAATTGAGAAAATCCTTGCCATGGATGTATCTCGGCTTGCTCAGTCTCTTGTCAGTCCCTCTGGCACTGGAAAATGCCATCCCAGGCCCCAGTGGGACACAGGTGCAAGCCCCCAGTGCTCCTCTGAGTTTTCAGTCCAGAGCAGGTTGAAGCAGTCCCAAGAAAAAGAGAGAGAGGAAAAAAAAAAAAGCAGTAGAGGGAGCTTCTCTGCCTCAGTTAGCTAAAACTAACTAAAAGCACAGGAGGTCTCCGTCCCACTGTCTGTCCATGCTTCAGGTGAGCACAGTCCAGGAGAGGAATGCAGAGAGTGAACACCTCTCTGCAAACAAACTGGGTGCTCCTTCTTTCCTCCCCTTCCCTCTCAGCACCAATCTCAAAGGTGCAGAACCCTATATACAGCATAAAGAGAACAGGCAATTGGGGATACAAGCATCAAAAAGTCATTCCAGGACAACAAGTCAACTTCTTTTCAGTGTTTCCTCATGCATCGTGTGCTCCAGAGTTCTAGCTTCTGGATGGATCTTCACGGAAGTACCTCCAGTGTGTCCTTGTCTCCTTTGCACTGGGGAACCCCAACGTGGACCCAGAACTCCAGATGTACCTCACCAGTGCTGACCAGAAGAGAAGGATCCCCTCTCTCAGTTGGTAGGCATTGGTCTTCCCCCTGCAGTCTGATGTGTAGTGGGCTTTCAGCACACTGCTGGATCATGGCATTCCATCAGGACTCACAGGTCTTTTTCTGCCAAGCCACTTTTCAGCTGGTTGGCCCCGAGACTGTACTGATGCCAATTCCTCCCCAATGGCAGGATACTGGATTTCCCTTCACTGCTCTTCATGAGGTTCCTGTCAGCCCATTTCTCCAGCTTGATGAGGTTCCTCTGAGTTACAGCCCTGCCCTGCACTTTACTGACAGTTTAATTCATATGGATTTTATTTGTAAAGTAAATTACTGAGGTTGTATTTAAACATTCACTGGCCCCAGATCATTCTCTGAGGAACATCATCAGCACCCACCTATCATTTGGACTTCATGCCACTGACATCTGCCCTTCATGTTCAGTGGTTCATCCTGTCTATTCTCAAGTATCATCACTGCAACTTTTTCTGTACCTTACTGTTAATTTTTTTTTAATTAAAAAAGGCAAAAATTAAGAAACACAAGCATGACATTCATTTCCTATGCTTGAAAATCCCAACTCCCCACATTCAACTTACTTACTAGTACCTTTCTGGTCTCCAGAAAATATTAAAAATAATAATTTCACATTCTAAGACCTAGGAAAAACCAAAAAGATGACAGATATTTTTTATTTTAAAGTTATTTCTTCAAATGGATCTTTCAAAGGGTTATCTGAGGTCATGACACCTGGATGGAATATTCAGAAATTTTTTGAGCACTTCTCCTTTTTTATATCTTTTTATGGAAATTGGCAAAGCAAAAATATTCTGACCTGTATTTCCTTTCTTCAGAGGCTAGTCTTGAAAAAGCCCTCTTGAACTAATATGTAAATATGTATTTCTGCATAAATTAGGCATTAGAAAAATGAGGCCAAACTCATCCAATTTACTTTTTCCAGCCAGCCTTATATAAATGAGGTGGCAATCTAGAAGAAGTTGGTCTTTTCATTTAAACTGGGACTGTTCCAGAAGACCAGGTATGAATAGAAATATTTGTTGAAGATGAAATGTTCCAAACTTAAACAGGGGATAGGAACAGTAAATTCCTGAATAGAAAACTGTATATCATTTTATAATATTTTGGGATTTATATCCTTTTTTCTTAAATAATAAATATTTTAATCTATTTCAAAATCCAGAAATTATGTTGCTTTGGTATTTTTAAAAATTTACTTCAGGCATTTATTAATCATCAATTAGATAATTTATAATTATTTTTTCAACTTCTGCATTAAAAAGTTGCATATCTTTCTTGGAGAGTAGTTTGGCACATGGGCACTTGTTCATTTTCATGAGTCAATTGACATTCAGAACTGACTTAACATGAAATATATGTCTTTATTTTGGCTCCCAGTTACTTTCCGAGTTCATCTTAGTCCTAGTCCAAAAGCTAACAGCAGAATTCCTTTAACATAAATATGCCTATAGCAAAAGTAAGTAAAAAAATTGCTTTCCTATGAAAGAAAGTTTAAGATAAGGAGAAGATGTGGAAAGAGTCTTAGAGACATATTCAAAAAGACATTTTTGCCTCGAGTTCAAATCTTTGTCACAAGGAAAGCTTGATGATAAAATAAAAAACCAAAACCCAAACCAAACCAGTTTGTCAAAGAATTTCTAGCTAGCTACTATTTCAGTATCACAAATAAGTATCACAAACTTGAAGCAACAGTGGTGATAATATGTAATTAATTGCATTTCATTTTACTTCATTCCTGCAGTCCCTTAGCTTGTGACAATGAACAGGAAAAGCAACCCACCCACCACCTATCTCTAAACCAGGGTAGGCAAGGTCTGAGATCAATCTTCCTAACTGTTTTTTGTGTGAGGGGACACCTCAAGGTAAGCAGTCTGCAGAGGTGTTTGTAAACTGAGTCTTGATAAGTGAGCAAACACCCTACTCTAGCACTTGTGGCCTGCCAAGTCGGATCCTTGGGATCTTCTGACCTCCTAAACTCTGGCATTCTTTCTATAAATGCTGACTGCTGAGGAGGTCCCAGTGGGACTGAGAGCAGAGGCTGGTGAGACTCACATGACCTCCTGCCTGACTTCCTCTACTGCCACTGTCGGCACTGGATGGACATTTCCACTGACCCCATGGGGCATTTTATTTTCTTATTCTGTCAGAATGACCCCAACATTACACACACAGGTAGTTATGGACTTGGCTCAAAAACACTTTACATTCCATATCAAGCCTGTTCTGTCTGCTGTCTCTTCACACCAAGGTCCCACGCAAGGTGTTCTCTCTCTCTCTGTTGCCACATTACCTTTGAAGAGAGTGCTCTCCCAAGTGTCTGAGAATTCTGTGTGAATTGAAACATAGCTCAAAGACAGAGAAGTGAGTCTTGAGAGCTCCAAACAATATTTCTGATGTTGGTCACCAGCTCAGGGAGTCAGCTCTTGACCTTTAACATGGGTTAAAGGTGTGCCTCTCCCTGCATACACACTCACAGTCCACAGACCCCTCAGCAGCCCTTTTCCAGGGCTGTTGAAACAACAGCAGGTTTATTCTCATGGCTTGGGTAGTTTCCCCAGGGCCCTTCTCATGGCTCAACCAAAAGCATGTAAAGGATAAACCATATCAGATGGTGAGAAGTCTTGACTCCACGCTACCCTTAATGCCACAGTCCCAGGACAGTTTTCATGACAACTGATAAGCCTGCATCTATGGAGATACAGTAGTTACGTTGCCATAATAAGCAGCCCTAGCTTTGTCTTTGTGTAGGACACTGTGAGAATCTGCTTTCCTATGAGGACTAACCTCCAGCTCCCTTTTCTGGCCAGGAATTCATGATGGTAAATCTTCACACCATGTATCTTAGGCTGCTGCCAGTCAGGTGGCTGCAGATCCCCTCCCTGGTGGTGGCAATCCCTTGCTGTGTGCTGGGCCATTTTTACATGCAACAAATGGAGTGAATTTATCCTTTTCTCCCTCACCACCTCCTCAGGAGAAGATCCCCAAAGCTAGCTTCCATCACTTTTGCTCTGCTCTTCTACACCAAGAGCTTCCTTGCTGTCCATACTGCAATCAAAACCAGCTTTCTTCCTCTTTGGGAAGTAAAAATCTCAGATAAAATATAGGTTATGCTTGGGGTTCTACTAGACAATCATATATTATTGATTTATGTCATTACTTTGCATTACTAGTCAGCTACATGCTTTCTCCCAGTTGTAGTCAGACTCTGCCAGATTTTTTTTTCCTGGGGCAGTTGTTAATTCTGGAATATATTTACAAGGCTTGAAAGCCACTTGTCATTTCATCAAGTAATACTGCAATATGTATGCCAGGTATCTCCCCTGGCAGCAGACAGGAAGAACAGGCCTTGGAATTTGTATGAATTTGAGTTTAAGAAGATAATGAATTTAAACAGATCCACAGACATTAATGGGATTTACTAGATACAGAGCATTTATATTGGTGTGTATAAGCTGTATGTTATGATTTTATAAACCAAAAGCTGGCAGACTCTGCTAGCTAGCCCTAAGTAATAAGGATCCTGACTTCTGTGTAGAGCTCCTCATTACGTTTAGCAAACCACACTCCTGCCTTTTAATTAGTCCTGTGGAAGTTACAGGGGTTGTGGGTCACCATGAGATGGGTACTGAGGGATTGATAACAAATTAGGAAAGAAAGAAAGAAAGAAAATGCTCTGAAATTCATGAATATGAAATTAACAGTAACACAGAAAGGAATGGGAAATGGTCTTCTGCACATTTATTGATATCTTGAAGCTGCAGGGAAAAAAAATCCATTAACTTATATATTGCAGTAATTAGCAATTTCCAGTCTCTGTAGAGTGATTATCTTCAAACATAGGCTTAGAACTTTCCTGTTCCTGCATTGGAAAGCACAGGACCCTGCCAAGTTTGCACACAGTTCCCTCACTGTAAAAGTGAAGGAACTCCAGATTCTCTGTAGGGCAACTGGCATCTCCTTCTGAATAATTTTGTAAGTTCCACAGCTGAGCATATCACGTTAACCTTGCACTTCTGAAAGCCACTATGTGTGCTCCCTTTCTCCTTCAGTATGTCAGACAGTGGTGTATCTGTGTTCAGTCCATGGTGTGGGTAGCAGGGGGGTTGTCTCCAAGTTGTGGCTGCCTGGCTGTGCGCTGTCATTCTCTGTCTTCACATGAAAAAAGATGATGCATTGAGTCTCTGACCCTTCAGTGCCAAGTAATGCACAGAAGGAAACCAAATATAATGTGTGTTTGTGAGGGGGTGTCCTCATCATCCTGAAAATCATCTTAACATTGCATTAATTCTAATTTCAAAACATATTTATTTCTTATGAAACAGCTCACTATTGTTGCTAGTTATTTTACTGATATACCAATAATTGCTGCAGGTAAAGCCCCAGCTTCACTGCACTTATATTTAAAACTAAAGTATCTTTTAACCTCTGTCAGATGCCAAAAAAACTGTTCAGTAGTTTGAAGTTAAAATAACTCCTTTTATTACATATTTTGCTTAAGATCTTTTCAAAGTGAAAATACAGTTAGGCCAATCTCAAGTAGTAGAAAATTTAAATCTTTTTCTGCCTGAGATTACAGGGCTACCCAGTGGGTACTATGACCTAACATTATCTTGTAGAATTAACTTCCTTTCTAAACTGAACTCTCTTCTAACAGCCAAGTGCTTTTCATCGCTGTTGAAGACTTTTGCTGTTATTCTTGTATTTACTGTTAGCTTTGGTAGATAAGCTACTAATACACAACTGTGCAATTTTCTTGCAAAGTCTCTGAATGGCTTTCATGGCAATTTCTGCCACCAAGGGAACACTTTATTAAAACCTTGTTAGATAGTTATTTTCAGGTTTAAAACTCCAGTCTTTGACATAGCAGAGGTAGCTCTTGTACAATGATTTCTCAGGACATCCTTCACAAGAGGCTGTGTTTCACCAAGCAGGGCGAGTCCTAAACTTAGAGGAAGGTATGGTGCAGACAGATCAAAGAAGTAAAAGAAAAAAGATTTCATTTTGTTTTACTTTTGTTTGATCTGAAGCCTACTATAGTTATCACAATAAGACCTCAGTCTTATCTTAAAGGAGGTAAAACTTTTCTGAGAGAAGAGCAGGAGATGAAGGAGTAAGCCAAAGAATTCAAGCCATTGGATTACCTGAGTTCTTAAAAAATAGTCATGCTCCAGCCTAGGTAAAGGAAGACAGTGGAGAAGAGACAAGGAGATATATGGGAGAATCTGCTCTGAGTAGTTAATGAAGGCCCAGGAGCACATGCATCAAGGCAAACTCTTTATCTGCCTCTTCTCCCTCTCCTCAGCCTCCCTCCTAGTCTGATGACTTAAGGCAAATGACAGACATGGGTGACAGCAGCAAGAAGTGAGAGCAGCAGATTTCATGTTGTTCCAACGCTAAGAAACTCAGTTCAACTGAATGCTCAGGTTGCTGACATATGGTGTGGAGACAGATTTCCTCAGTATGCAGACTGAGATGCATAATCTGAACAAAGTTATGAGCCAAACATCTTCAGTGTTTATTGAAAACATCCCTGATGTTTAAAATTCTGTGGTCTTCTGAAATCCAGCCCTGCAGTTATTTCTCCCTTTCAGAGAGAACCAGACACTCAGATACTTTAGGAACACGTGGGTTCCTTTTTTCCCCTCCCTCCTAGCAGGAGAGACAGTTTAGCCTGCTTTTCCTGGTTCACATCCTGGGATGAATCACTGCAAACAAACAGCAGAAAGGCAGTTCAGAGGCCCTTACAGGAGCAGAAGAGGAGCAGTCTGTCACTCTGGGCAGGGTTTGCTGTGCAGAGAGAGGGAGAGGGGAGGAGTCTGATTTATGTGGGTCCCTTTATAAGGGAGTCTGGCATTCAGATACAGTGTGGGATTTTTCTTTGAAAAACAAACAAATACTAGTTATACTTCCCTGTCTGGAAAAACTCAGTCCTTTAGCCAGTCTCTCTCCTCTTTGCTCATTCTTTTAACTCTCACTCATGCTAAGCTACTTTAGAAGTATTTTTGGAGATATTCAGACTTGGAATGCTGTGTTCCTCCTAGCTGTTTTCAAACCTTCTTGCATGATGTTCCTTTCCACAGTGCTGGTCTTTAGGCCAGCCAGAAATAAGGATATTGCTGAGCACAAAAAAGGCCTTGTGTATCCTTCCCAATAACTCTTTACAGACTGTGACATATCTGCAAAGGGATTTCAGCATAATTTAAAAATGCCAAAGGACATTTAAAGGCAGTGTCTGGTGACATTATGCATGACAACACTTCTCTGCAAAGGTGGGAAGTGAGAAGAAATAAAAGCTAGACGGGATTATTTCTTGAAATGTACCAAGTCTTGGCTCTGTGTGAAGGGGTGCTGTAACATCTTAGTTCTTGTAAAACTGCCCCTTGTGCCAGCCTCTGCAGGTGGGCATATGAGTAAAAGGAGGAGAAAGTGAGAATATGTTTGTGTTCCCATCTATGTGATGGTGGTTTTCTGGAGTTGGTCTCTTGAAAATTCAGAAATTCTGTAAATAGAAGAGAGAAAGGCTTTTGTGTAGAAGGAGAGAACTGCTAAAGTTCTACAACTCCAGATATCCATGCTCAGTTCTGTCATATTTTAGTGTCAGCTATTTTCTTTGTTCATTTTTTTTCTGTCAAGTATCATCCAGGCAACCTTTTTTAGGTTTTGCCTAAAACCATGTAATGTATTGAAGACTAGATAAGAACTAGGAAATATTGCATCTTTTTATGAATAAAACTCACAAGCTATTGTGAAATGTAGTTTTTCATTGCATTGCTGTGCATGTAAGCTGGATTCCTGCCATGTGCACTAAGGGGACATATCAGCCCTCTTCCAAAGTTTTGGAGTTTATGTTCTGGCAAGCATGTTTCCTAGCTTCTATCCTGGATGTTGCTACAACTGTTGCATGTCCCTGCTGCTGGTGGGAACACTCAGAGGGACAAAGGTCTGGGACCCTCAGAATTAAATCATAAAGTTACTTTCTCAAAAAAACCTTTATTGTTATTTCTCTTTTCTCTGTTGCCATGTACCATTATATTGGTCATACTGATTAAATGTCCATCATCACACTTCTGAGTTCTGTAAAACACATTGGACTTATCATGGAAGGGACAGGAACGTTTAGAATTTTAGTCACTCACTTGTACTTACCCATAACAATTTTTGGTGTAGATAAAATACATAAAACATGTATACACACACACAGACACACACAAATGTAAAAAAAATCCCATGGTTATTTATTTTATTGAGAGCTGTTGTATTATACAGAGAGCAAAGGTATGCATTAGACTCCATTTATTTTCTCCTCAGTTTAAAACCTTGTGCTATAAGCAATCATCCTATAGCTAAAAGAAATTCAAGCCATGCTGTTCCTAAGAGTCTTCTGTGCCTTAAAAGTCTACACAGATCATTAAGCAAGCAGTGAATAGAGCACAGGTTCTCTGTTTAAACCCAGAACATCCAATATTATGGATATGCCAAAACAGGTAAGTATTCTCTCTTCCTTTCAGATGCCCAGGTAGAATCAGTTGTAATCTTGGTTTCAGCAATTTTGAAAGGAGTCTGGATTTACCCTGAATATTTCCTAATCCCACGATACTTTCATGGAATACAACTGAACGTGCAGTCACTCATAGCATGACAATTTCTGTGGTGTGCATTACAAAGAATGATTTATTTTCCCTAACATATTTTATGGAAAATATTCTGAACTCTTTTTTGGGAGGGGTTTTAATTATAATAGAAAAAAGCTCAGAGAAAAATATTCTATGAAAGGTGATTTAGGTTGATAGGTGAAAGAATTAAGGTTTTCGCACAATTTTCTCTGTTTTGTCACCAAGTAAAAGTGGAATTAACAGGAATCTACTTAGCATTTTCCCTTAAAATAACCCAGTGACAGATGCCTGTACTACTGTGCAGAGCACTTAAAGTCTGACTTTCAGAATGATTTATGTTGTCAAGCATGCTAACAAGTTCCTTCAAAGTTGCTTTTCCACTATTTCTCTGAAAAACTGATTCAAAGAAAAGTACTCGTGGCTCTAGAACACAGAGAAAACATATATTGCTGCCATAAGACTTATTTTATTTTCTACCATCAACACCAGGAAGGTGCATATATTTTTGGAAGTGGCAGGGCTGAGGGGCAGTACTAAGTTTCTACCTATACCCTTTTAGAAAACAGCAAAACCAAATAAAGTAAAGTAAAATAAAATATAATATAATAAAATAAAAGCACATAATGGCAACTGCATTTAGTTTTCATGAAGATCAAACAATTAATTGATAGTTTTTCAATTTTAATTACATTAATTCTGCTTTTATCACCCTGTGCTTTTCCACCTCTTACCTTTCTTTTTTTCTGTACGCTGGTCTCCTGACTCAGACAAGACTGTATGTGAATGGTGGCAGCTGCTTGGGAATGCCTTTGTTACCCATCAGAGACTGCTTGAACTTATGCCAGTGTCTTTGATGGGGCCTCACTCAGAAGCCAACAGGATCAATGGGAAAGCTCCAGTTAACAAGGCCTTGATGCCAGTCCAAATCTGATGCCAAAGTTCTCCCAAGAAGGATCTGCTTATGGTAACAGGGGGTATGGTACTCGGTAATTCTTGTGCAGGGGAACATTTTTCATGGGGAAGAAAATGTATTTGCGTCCATTCCACTACAGAAAATTCTGCATGTGTCCTTGGATTTTTGGCAGAGGTTGAAAGCTGATCAGAAGCAGATTATGTGAGAGCAACAATATGTTCCTGAGTAACAGCAGAGCAGCAGGTGCAGGAGGAGCATATGCCAGATTCCCATCAGCAGCAGGAGCTGTGTGGAGGTCTCTCTGGGACTGCATGTAAGGTGCATGCTCCACTTTTCTTCTGGCACTGGGGATTATTAATAAGTCTTCGTCAGGCCAAGCAAATGATTTGCAAATTTTACTTTCAATTATGTAATAATTCATATTAGAAATACCTAGGGACTATAGTGCAAGAAAATTTCTCACGCAAAACAATCTGGGTCTTTAAAAACCTACATATTTTATTTTTAAAATTGAATGTCCATAAAAAAAATTATGGAGGAAATTAGAAACCTTAGCTGCCCCAAACTCTTTCGTACTCATCCAAGAACATGAAAAGTTTCCTCTTATTTATTTTTTAATAAAAGACATTAGTTTCAAAAAATACTGTATAAATTTAATTTGAAATGCTTTGATGAGACCAGTTCTGAGAACCTCTTAAAAAAATATTTAAGAAAAGCAATGGTTCAGTGACTGGAAGCTTTTTTCTGCTGTTCAGCCCTGGCCCTCTGCTTTGCTTTGAATGGACTAAATAAAAATATGTCTGTTCTAATCAAAATTGAGCAATTCTGGATAAAAGTTATCCATTTTTCTCCAGTGTCATATTATAGTCTTCTCAGTGGAACTGGACAAAAATCTGGTTTATAAAATACATATGCATACGTATGCATTTTACCTCAAGACAAAGCCAAGATTTTTCTAAAACAAAAAAAAAATCACACCTTCCACATAAGAGCCATCAAAAAACATCGAGTGCACAAGGCTATAAACTTTCTTGCACTGTGCCAGGTCTGTTTCTAAACTCCTGTTGTGCCATAC
This sequence comes from Cettia cetti, assembly GCA_013401135.1. Classification (NCBI taxonomy): domain Eukaryota; kingdom Metazoa; phylum Chordata; class Aves; order Passeriformes; family Sylviidae; genus Cettia; species Cettia cetti. The sequence goes on from VZUI01086236.1 coordinate 10,730, forward strand.
TTTTTCATGGTAGTGACCTGAAACTCATCTTCAGGAATAGAGGTGCCTTCTCCCTTTCTTCACATCTTCAGCAGAAATTTTCTTATTAAAACCTACAGGAAGATTTGGGTTTGATATTTTTCTCTTAAGGAAACTTTTTTCAGAGATCTACAATTCTTCTCTTGAACCATAAAATGACATTTAATGAACCAGTTAGAAATCTAAAGATCCAGATTTTTTAAAAAAAAATCCTATTTTCTGCTTTTTTGAGTAGGATTGAAAGGTCACAGGACAATAGAAACAAAGCATCTCTACTGGCCTAAGTTTTTACCACTTAGTCGTCTCTAAAGCACTCAAAGCATGACAAGGATTTTGTGAATTTTGTGTTTTGGAACAACTTGCATTGTCAGTAAGGTAATCTGATGCAAAAGATCTAGAGCAAGTGTTAACAAGACTTGGAGTTCACTTTGAGACGACCAGCAAAAATAATTTTTTCAAAATATTTCACAGCACTGTACTGACAGATTTCCCAGTTATAGCTGATGCCAGGAAACACACTATAGCTAGCCTTGAAGTTTAATCAGAAGTACTTGAAGATATTGGAATGGGAATTCACGGACTGGCATCCTTAGCTATCCCAAATTGTTTGATAATAACATGTGGGTATAGCAAATGTTTGAAATGCTTATTTAAATTAACCCACTGAATTCATAAACCACCTGTATGACTTCTCCCAAACCATGTCTATCTATGCCTTGTGCTCCTAAATAACACACGGGCTATAAAACTCATCCTTTGGTCCTCACACAGATATTACAAGACTGAACCTTCTATGACTGGAAATGCCACACTTACATTATGTTTAGGTCTTGGTAGAAAGAACTGCAAGAACTTTGCAGCTACCTCTAAAGGAATTGCCTTTGCAGTAGGAAATGAGCAAATTGGTCATTCCAGACAAACTACAGGGATTTCTTGGAGCCAAAGGGGAATTAGAAGACTTATGAGGAGCTGAAATACCTCAGCATTTGTTAGGAAATCCTAGAATGTCTATCTAGAAATGTGCTCCAGTTACACACTCATACAAAGCAGGCTGGGGAGAAACAATAATCAACAAGGCAGCCCTCCTCCCAACAGATAAAGGGGAAAGTTTCAGTTTAGATATCCAAATTTCTTCAAGGAGTTTTTGAAACTCTCTTGTTTTAGATTGGTGAAAAGTTGTTCCTTCTAGAACTTCAGCAGGAAGGATGATATAGGACATGATGAAAATCAAGATGAAAAATCTAGTGAATGTTGTAGTTTTGAAAGAACAGATTATAAACCCATGTCTTAAAATGCTCTTCGTCTTCTCTTCCCCTACTTGAATCTGGAAGTTACAAATGTTGACATAATTTTGTAATAGTATCTTTAATTCAGAAATTACTAGCAGTCATAATACTTAATTTTATGAGTTCTAAATAAGTTAAGCTTTTCCAAAATAATTGCATGTTTATTTATCCAAATTAAAATGAAATATGCTTAAAATCAACTTTGACAGCTGGCAGTGGGTCCATTGGAACAGGATACCATCTGGGGATAAACAGAGAGCATCATTTTCCAGCCATTCTTCTGTCCCCTTCTGATCTACTTGTGCATGAGAGACTGCACAAACAGGAATAGGGATAAGTTATGCTAAACCTGGTCACACACCACACCTCCACAGAGAATCCCCAGAGATTCCATGCAAGACATAATTGCTTCTTTTTGTAGAGAGTAGAGTAGAGCAGAGAATTTTTTTTAAATCCTTTGGGAAAGTGGAGCTGAGGATGAAAAGTTGGACATGACTCAAATAAAAGAAAGTATTTGGGGGCTTTTTGCAAATATCAATTTTTTACAGCTGCTGTTTAAGCTGATCCAGCTAGGTTTTTTGAAAGACTTCTACCTTCAGGGTCTCTGACTAGCCAAATTGAATCTCTCACAGTCTTGGGAAAGGATTTCATAGGTTCCTCTGGCTTGTGGTGTGGCTACTCTGTTCAGCTGGTGTCATGGATGAGTGGAATGCAGCTCAAAAGAGAGAAGCAGTAACATGTTATATTAAAATGAAACAATAATTTAAGAGAATTCAATAAATTTGCTGAAATGCAACACATTTTGGAATGATCCACACAGATCCTGGAGGCACAAGAGGTAAAGAAGACCCTCTCATTGAGTCATGAGATTCAGAGAGGACATGCTTCATCCCAAAACTCTGGATGGAGCCTAGGTGTTGCTAGATCCAATCTTAATCTCTGATTTAGACAATGGTTTATGCCTAATGGATTAGCTATACCATGTTTATAACGATATTGAGTAGTTTCATGGGTTAAATAATGGTTTTTCAGTATTAATTCAGCATGTTATCAGTCACTGAGGATCTGTCACAAGTAAGAGGTGTCTCCACCTTGAGCGAGGAAGGATCTCAGTCTCAGGTGAGGAGTATTCTAGCTTGCAGGTTCATCACAGGGTGTGAGGTCTCTGTTGCTTCTTAGTCAGCCTGAACCAAAGTACAGCCTGGAGTCAAGTGTATCCATCACAGATAACCTCTGGATAACTGAAATAATTTTGTAGATTCTGAGATACTAGGAGAGGTTTTCCACAATATAGATGGAGGCTAGGAACCTTGCTGTCAGATGGGGTTTTTTTCAAATAACCCTGCAGATGTACAAAAGGATCTTTTTACTGCTCTGGTCCTCTGTCCTTCAGCTTCAGAAATGGCAGAGCCAAGTACAATTCCTCTTTCTTTTCAGTTTGGTATTGTTGGGTTTTTGTTGTTTTTTTGGTTTTTTTCTTCTTTTATTGGTCTAATTTATAGTATGAGATTGTCTATTCCGTCAGCAGGAAACATACGAGAAAAGGTTTGGAAAGTTATATGCTGAAGCTCTGTACTCTTTTACAATCCCAGCAAGAGCTGGTTTCTAATCCTTTAAATATCAGGATTTCATTAAAGTTTTCTTTCCCTCTTCTAATTTTCAGTATGATTCACAACTGAATTGAGCATTAGGCTGTTTAAACACTAAGACATTTAGACAGAGGAACTCCAGCTGCAGTGTAAATACTATTTAACAAGATATTTTTTAAAGAAACAGTCCTGGAAAAGTCATTATAGCTATTTGTTTGCCAGAAACTATAGGAATAAGAGAAAAATCCTTTGTGTGTCATTTATTATTGTCACTTTATAGGTCAGAGAATTATAAAAAGCTCTAAGTATTTTGCAACAGCAACTTTTTACTCAAAGCTCTTCTTTTAAAGTGCAGCATCTGGATTTTAGCTGTTACAATACTTCAGTGCTTACTTTCAGTCACTTCGGCTGAGTTGCCTAAGTTTTTTAACTGTTATGGGTGCCAAGAAGATTTTATAGCCACATGTTAATGCTACCAGTTTTGCTTACTGTGTATATAAATTGTGTACCAACATTGTGACTGTCAGACAGAAAATAACTTTTATAAGTATGACTGCTAGATGGGTTATTTAATCTAACAGCTTCCAATCCACATAAAGTTAGTTAAGAGTTCCTTCTATAACATTTTGTGACAAACTTGCACAAAACTCACATAAATCCCATAAATATATAGTACTTCTCATCAACATTATTTCTTTCTGCCGACATATAATCCATAGTAAATTTGGTATAACCTATTGATTGACCCCATATGAGTCTATGAGGTTTTTTTACATAGGGTTAGATATTCTGAAACACCCTAAAACACACATGGGAGAAAAACTTTGACTATCCAGTGGTTTTAATGTCTATATTGTCCTGTAACCTTTTGCTTTTCGTAACAAGGGACTCCAAAGGTCAACTAAACTCTGACTAAACTAAAATGCAACATGAGCTGCTTACTATATTTCTGAGATAATGCATCCAAAGCATTTTAACAAATTTAAGAAGACATTTCATGCTCTCATTTCCGCATAAATTCTCAGTGAAGCACCAGATTTTAAATGTGTATTAAAAAACTTCAGTGGGAGTACTTAGATGGTAAGATATATTATTACTGGTTTTGCAGGGTTGTGCTCAGTCCTTATGTTTCTCAAAAGAAAAGAAAACCTTCTCATTTGCATAACACATGAAAATAGAGCTGAGACAAATATCCTGTGTTCAAAATAAAGTGGTAAAAAACAAAACAAAACAAAAAAATTCAGCTGTACTGGTGCAACTAAAAATGTCATGTGAAAACATATCCATCAAAACAGTACAAGTTTTTCATCAAATAAAAATTAATAGGCCAAGATAATATATAATATCACTATTCGTTTTAATTTTCCCCACAATTTTACTTTCAGAAGACAGGAATTACCTTTAACAAGAAAGGCCAAAACAGATAAAGAAGTAACTAAGGACAAAAGCCTAAGGAAAGTAGCTGCTGAAGTGAAGTAATCATGATCATCAAAAATTACTTTATCATAATTTTTAATAGTTCTGAGTTTACGCCAAAAAAAAAAAAAAGAAAAGTTACATGAATTAAAACCTGCAGTGGGAAATTATACAATTTAGTAAATCAGAGAGTTCTTATGAAAAGAGGAAGGTTGTTGACAGGTGTTTTTAAAAAAACCCAGAACCCTCCTGTATATTTGCCAAGTTTTCCAAGCATGATGTCTTTACAGATCTGTGTAAGGATAGCATTATAATCAGAGGTTAAATCAGAACAAAGTCTTCTGTGCTTGTGTCATGCACGTATCCCTTTCAGAATGTTAAATTACCTGGGCCAGTAGCTCAGTATGTGAGCCAGACAGACCCAGGGAGATTAGACATAAATTCCACCCCAGATATTTAAGTTTGGCTCCAGCTCAGCAACAGAAGATTCATTCTTTGTGTACCTACAGTGAAGAGATAGTTGCAAGTTCTTTCACAAAGTAAAAATACTTTTGACCTAAGCATCTGTCCTATATCAAAGAATTCCATGTAGTGAGCCTCACATTGTCATTAAAATATGAGTTAAAAAAACAGGTTTTACAAGAACATCTTCTTGTTCAGGGTTATTTTCTACAGTGATTTCCTTCTTGCTCCTCCCATTATGTATTTTTAGCCCTTCCCTTACTCTCTCTTCAATTCCTTGTTTCCTCCTCAGAAAAACAGTCAGCTCATGGGCAGCCAATAAGTTTACTCACACAGGTATTAACAAGGCTAGTGCATCATCCATCTTGGTGATACTATGTGTGGGAACTAAAAACATGAAGTTGCCATGAGAAATTCATGGAAGAGTCCATTGTTCAAGGCTGACTGTAAAATTATAATGCAAGCCCAACTCATATGCATTGCTATCCAGCCAAATCCTGAGAAATAATCAACTACCAACAGTACCCTTTTCCCACAAGGCTGTCTGCCCTAGCAACGTGTCCTTGGGTAAACCTCCCTTTTGCTGATCTTGATTTAGCTATAACAGATCAGAGAGGTGAAAACCACACCCCAAGCCACACCACACCAACCAACCTTACAACCACCACCAACCAGCTCTGTCTGAAGGGGCTGTTCAGCAGCTGTGAACCACAAGGGCATGGAATGCATACAGTGGATGCTCTCAGCCTTCTGCTCCACAAGTGCCTCTGATGTGTTTTCTGACACCAGTATCTTATTTCAGTATGAAATCTGTAATGGTAAATGCAATTCACTCTCAAAAAAATCTGAGTATGTGATATGCTGCAAATCTGGACTAAATCTGATTTATATGTAACTGTTGCATGTATGAAGTAGATGTATTTACCTATTATTAATGTAATTCATTAATCATGAACATTAAAAGCAGGATGGCTACAGTTCTTAAAAGCCGTCTTTAAAAAAAAAATCAGTTTTGTACACATTTTCACTTTTTATATATGCTATTGCTTTGCTTTACAAAAGTTTGTATGTTTTCCACTCAGCTTCCTTCCCTCTCTCTTTAGCAACATTTTACTTTTTTCAATAGTTTATGTATCAAATGTGCTTATGTCAGAAGCCTACTTCTGCCTCTTCCCAATCTTGCAGTTGCTTGCAGTACTCGACCTACTTTGTTTCTTGTACATCATTCTCCCCATTAAGTTGTGATTGCATTAACACGACCCCACTGTTTCACAACTCCTATCTCAGGATGTCTGCTCCTTTACGGCAGTCTAGTCTCTAAAACCAGTTATCCACTTGTCAGGATATGAAAGCACAAATATCACTTCTGGCAATCCATAGGAAGGAAACCTATCCCAAGTCTTATTTACACTGCAACTCTTTACTGTCCACTTACAAGGTAAGGATACAACTAGTTAAAAATTTTACAGAGCCCCTGTGGAATGTGGTTCACATTCCCTTGCAAGTAAATTCACTACACTGTTGACAATTTTTTTTTATTTTGGTCCACTCTTACAAGTTTGTTTCAGCTGTAAATCTACTTTCAGTTCCACACAGGGAAGGTCAAAAGTGCCAAATTCTCTGACCATAAACAAGAAACTTGAAATATTATGACGCTAAACTGTGAATCACAAACCCAAACCAGAAGACACTAGAATCAGTCTAGGCTCATATCTTTGGAGGGAACAGGCTGCAATAACCCCAGGACCCGAGCTTCCCTGACAACCTGACCTTCCCTCCTAATCCCAGCTTCAAAGGTCCATATGATTTTCACCTCTTCATCAAAATAGAGTTATTAGGATATAAACACAAGGCACAGGGTTCTTTGCAGCACCGCTGAACACCTTCCAGGTTATCTACTTGTTTTCGACCCTTGCCAATAAGAGCGGCAGGAATTTGTAAAACCAATCTCCAAAATATACATTTGGTAAATTGTTTTAAGAAGACATAGGAGAGAAAGTGGACCAAAAAATAACAAAAATAATTGAAATTATAATAGGAGAATTCCATCTTAGGAACACAATTCTGTTGGTTTGTTTTTTTTCCTAGTGTTCAGAAATCTGTAGAAACCAAAATCAACATCAGGTCAGTTTTGATCATCCAGCATGCTTAATTATATTTTTGTTATGTGTCTCTGACATTATCTGCATCTTAGAAGAATTTGTTTTGAATACAGCAGCACATTTTTAATCCTATTAGCTATGTGAATATAATGAGTGAAACTGATGCCTTAGAAAGTTGACCTGGAACAGAGACTGGACAGAGCTAGAGAATGAAGTAGGTCTTTATTGAAAAGCCTCCAGGATCTACCTTGGGCAAGACAGAAGCCTGATCCAGGCTGCACCCAGGGTGGACCAGGAGCCAACAGCAAAAAATGGCTGCCTGGTCACGAGATGTTACATTTTTATAAGT
>VZUI01086239.1:0-15539 GCA_013401135.1 Cettia cetti
CTGTGAAGAGAGCTCACTAGCACTTAATATGAGGCTCAAAACTACATCCTTATGCAGCACAGAATCTAAAATATGAAATCTACAGCTTAAGGCATCAGGGATATAGAATCTCTACAAAGGATGTGACAAGAAGGATGATTAACTTTTTTTTTTGTCCACAAATTTGTTTCCTGATACTAGCACAGCTTCGTAATTTTGTTTTCTTCATTCACCATTTGAACCTGAGGTTCTAGATTGTCATAGCTGTTTGGTGTTTAGTGTTGTGTCGAGATTTATCTTCCTAACAGAACTATTTTGGTTATTCAGCAGTCATCTTTTCCCTTCCTTGTGTTTAATCACATCAACCTCTGTAGAACTGGATAAAGAGTAAGAGGTGCTAGCTGTTACAACATGGTTGTGTAAAGCTGTTTTATCTGAGGAGAAAAAGCAGGTTCTGGCAGGTCGAGGGGCCAAGCAAGTTGGGAAGAAGTAGCAAGTTAACTCCAGGGAGTGCTGTTGTGGATCAAATTGCGCTGATACCTCTTCAAATACATCAGGTCTTTTTTGAGACTGTTGAAAAGCATCTCTTACTTTGGTGATGCTCTTGTCCTTCATTGTGACATTTTTAGGATCATAACCCTTTGTCCAAAGCAACTAGTTTTTAGCTTTGTATTTCTATTTCTACAATTTTGCAAAATATTGAAGGTACCATCGCCGAGACTGCTGTTGGCATTTTTCCCAGTGTTTGCCGAAATCTAAATTTTAAATACTCAAATTCTGTTGCCTTGCTTAGGTAGGACTAATGAAGAGTGGCAGACGACTGTTGATTGGATTTGCTTTGAATCCAACCAACAGCTCTTCACCTTCCCTCATGCTCAAGTAAGGTAATGAGGCTGTTGGAGCTGCTGGTCAGCAGCTGCAGTACTTGGATGGACTCATCCCAGTTGATACTTGTCTGCAGTACAACTGAGAAAGCATTCTGTTTTTTTCCCCACCTGAAGTGGGTTCTGTTGGCTGTCTCTACAGCCTTGCTGCAGACCAATGCACAGATATTCATAACTGTTAGAAGTTCATGTTTTTATTGTGTCTGTCCTATTCCAGCAGAAGGAGCAATGGAAATAGGCTTGTAACATCTCTGACAACTTAAGTCAATAAAAATTTAGTTTTCAGTCCACCAGAAAAAGATCTTGGCTCGGTAGCAGATGGAGCTAAGCTTTGATTCAGTGTTTGCTACTGTTGAAACTTCTGGTCAGAAAATGGTGCTTAAGGATACATTTAGCTCTTGAATGTGGGAATTTTATTTGGTTGGTTGAAATGTGTGTTAAATAGTATCATGCTACTGCAGTGGAGATTGCACCAATTTACCTTTGACATGAGTTTTACACCTCTGTGGACAATTAACTTTGCAAGACAACTTCTTTTGCAACCACAACCCCTCATTTATAAAACTGGCTTTCATAAAGCCCTGCCTTTTAAGATACTTAGGTAAACCTTATGGGTAGGAAATTTGCTTTGTTTTAGCACTGTGACTATTCAGTTGAAAAAAACGTTACCTTCTTTTCCTCTAGTTTTAGTTCCATCAGACTTCTTTTCCTGATTGCTTGTGACTTACTGGTTTAAGACCTATTGTGATAATTCTATGTTTAAGTAGGGGTTTTCTTGGTTTTGTTTTTAAATTTTTCTGGGCCCTGTCAAAACTTAATCTCGGGTCTTCCTGGAAGCAGGAATGCCCTGCTGCCATTTCATCAGCAAAAATATATGGCCTACTTTGCTTCTACAGCATGTATATGTCCCAGGTTTAAGTATTTAGTTTCTTCTTGGTTTTTTGGGTTTGAATTTTTGGGCAGTTTGGTTGTTGGGTTTTTCTTGTTTGTTTTCTTTGTTTGTTTGTTTGTTTTGTTTGTGAGGTTTTTGTTGGGGTTTTTTGTTTGTTTGGGTTTTTGTGGTTTGTTTGGGATTTTCAGTTTTTGCTTGTTGAGGGTTTGTTTGTTTTGATTATTTTAAAATTAATGTGCATTTCTAAAGATAGAGTTGGGAATCAGGATGAACCCCAGTATTAAAAATGTCACAATATAAAATTTCTTAAGGAAGCAGCATTCAGTTAGACACTAGGCAGGCTGATGAAATAAAGATCTCAAGCCATTAAATTTTAAGATAGAGATCTCTAGAGTGTGCTTCGTATGAAGTGTTAGAAATCTTCCTTAGGTAAGTAAGATGGAGTCTAGACTAACTAAAAAGTAATCTGAATGAAAAAACAGTTGTTTTGCTAATTTATCTGTAAATGAGAATATTACTAGTAGGCACAGTTATGTAGTTGTTCCTTCTTGGATTGGAAGGTAAAAAACCTCACGGATAATGTAGTGACACTGCCCTGTCCTTAGTGTTTTGTTTGTGGTTTTGTTCTTCCTGTGTCCCTGAGGTGAGCTCAGAATCCTCTAGTCAAATTAATAATTTGTTTTCTGGAGTGTTGTTTGCATGTTGCTTCTGCTTCTCAGATAATTTTCTGGATTTTGTGTGGTTGACTGAGCAGTCCAGTGCTACATGGAAGCATCATTTCTGCTTCTGGTGTTGCTTTTTTCTTTAACTGCAGCTTCCCTTCTTTGATCCGAGGCATGCATCTAAATCCCCCTTTCCTTGTTTGCATTATTGCATCCTTAATCCAAGTACGTTTTTTTGAAGGAAAGTATGAGAATATATTTTCTAAATTTCAGCCTCTTTGCTGTTTTGCTGAGACCCATTCTAGTCTCTGCTTACGGTGTGTAAGAGGCAGTTGTCCAAGATATGTGAAGCCTGAGGTAGGTCAGAACCTCTAGATTCATAATATGAACAATTCATACTGCAAGGAGAAGTACTGAGTTTTTCAGACCTTGTTGACTGTAATGATGAAATTTCCAAGGTTGCCTGTATGAAAACTTGCTTTGTTTATGCCTTCTGCAAATCAATATTTGTAAGATATTTCTTTCTCCCTCTTCGCTAAAGTAGACAGAAATAGCGCCCTTCTTAATTTGCATTATCCTGTTGTAGGACAACTTCATCAGTTTCCTGGTGTTTCCTGCTTGGTTTCAGTCCAGGATTACACCATTTATTTCAAACAGCATCCTGAACTTTGTGAATGGGAGATGGATGTGGCTTGCACTAAATTATCAAAAGATATGATTGTTACTCAATGGGACATGTTTAATTTTGCATAATTTCTGTAAAGTTCTGAGTTTACCTCCCCTTCTTGTCTGCTGGGCTCTCAGCAGGTCCTTATGCTAATGGGAAATATTGAGGGAGGTGCATAATGATCCTGATTCTTCCTGCTGGCATGTATGACTGCAGTTGTCAATTCTGTTGCAGTTACACAATTGTGATCTTGTGAAGGTGCTTTAGTGTCTGACTCTTCACCCCATCCAAACATGGGAACTCCACTGTTTATTCTCCACAGAGTGTTATCTCAGTGGGTTGATTGGTCACAGTCAGTGGTGCAAGGCTATTGCAGTCAAGGATCAGAGTCCTTAAAATGATCTTTCACTCTGAAGGGTGAATGAGCTGCAACTGAAAACACTCTTTTAGTACTGTTTTTGTCACAGGCTCTAAGGATGGTCTTTTGAGCTTATTTCCAAAATACTTCAGAGTATTATAAACCAGTTGAAGATAGAAGAATATGGTCTCTGCAGTTCTTGATCTTGTTCATGTTATTATCTACTCATTCAGAGCAATTTACTTTGGTCTGGAACATTAACATGGAGACTGGTCTTGTCCCTACCCTACTCCCTCCCCTCCCTCTACCTCCAAGTTTTTGTTTCAACAGAGCTTTTCACAGAGGGAAATTTATGTTCTGGTAATCATTACACTAATAATTAATCTAGTTTTGCATGTATAATTTGAAAGTGCTTTCTATAAGATATTGCTGGAATTCAAAATGGTCATGTGGGTTTGATGTGAATGTTTTTTGATGAATTTTGGAATTTAAACTTGATCCAGAGAGCAGTTTTCATGAATCCATTCCATTAGGATCTTTCTTGGCATGTTGGTGTTGAAAGATAATGGAAGCTGAGCAAGAAAAAGACCATGGTATGAGATTACATGTCACTTTGCCAGCTACCCATTTCAAGAAGACATCTTTGATGAGACAGATTAAAAGTGATTTAGGAGCTTTAGTAGTTAAATTAAAACAAAAGCTCCCCTACCACTTCCCCCCAGTACAGTCACCCTACATATCATTATTAAATATTATTAAATATACAAAAATAATTGTCAAGCAATGAAGCTGATTGCATTACCATTCAGAAATCAAGTCAGATTAACGTGTGTTTATAGTTCAAAATGCTGCATTCCCTACATAGTGTCCTACTTAACAACAGCAAAACATTTTCTTCTCTGAAGTTCAGATACATGAAGAATTACAGAAAGACTGATTTTTACTAATCAGTTCATAAATCTAATAGTTGAGTCACCTAAATATCTTAAGGGAAGGAGTAGAATCATGGATAATCTGGAGTGGGAATGGACTCATTCACAAAGTTCATTCAGTCCGACTCATGGCTCTGCACAAAAATCACACCATGTGACTGAAGCTGTCACCCAAATGCCCCTTGAACTCTGTCAGTCTGGTGCTGTGACTGCTTCCCTGGGCAGCCTCTACCAGTGCTCAGCCACCCACTGGGTGAAGAAACTTTTCCTGATACCCAACTTAAGTCTCCCCTTACACAACTTCAGTCCATTCCCTCAGGTGCTGTCCCTGCTCCCCACAGAGCAGAGATCAGTGCCTGCCCTGCTCTTCCCCTCACCAGGAAGCTGTAACTGCAGTGAGCTCCCCCCTCAGCCTCCTCCAGGCTGAACAGACCAAGTGACCTCAGCTGCTCCATGGGGCTTCCCTCAAGGCCCTTCACCATCCCTGTGGCCCTCCTTTGGACACTCTGGAGCCTTACACTGGGCTGCTGTGGCACCCAGAGCTGCCCCCAGCACTGGAGGTGAGGCTGCCCCAGTGCAGAGCAGAGCAGAGCAGGACAATCCTCTCCATTGCCAGGCTGATGCTGTCCCTGATGTCCCCACCAGGACACAGGTGGCCCTCCTGGCTGCCAGGGCACTGCTGACTCCTGTTCAACCTGCCACACACCAGGACTCCCAGGTCCCTTCCCATGGCACTGCTTTCCAGCATCTCATTTCCCAGCTGCACATCCGATATTGCCCCATCCCCAGTGCAGAATCCTGCACTCAGTAGAACTTCGTGCAGTTGGTGATTGTCCAGCTGTCCAATTTATTGAGGTCTCTCTGCAGGGCCTCTCTGCCTTTGGAGAAGTGAGCAACTACTCCCAATTGAGTGTCATCAGCAGACTTACTTAGTATATGTATTATGAGATAATTAATTTTGTAAGGTTAGTAAAAAGTCCATTACTTTCCCCAATATGCTTGCTAATTATTCCTTTCCATCTTCTTTAGGGATTTATTAGTGCAGGTTTAAGGAAAGTCTTCTCCTAACAGGTTTTTTCCTTATTTAGAGTCTTGAAAGAAACTGAATTAGATTGTGGATTTGTTATGTGATTCAATGTTTCAGGAACACTTTCCTGGAGCCCCTTATAGTGAATATCTGAATCAAGAGTGTGAAATGTCCATTGTTATTTCTTTCCTTGTCCCTGGAGCCCATACAAGGAAAGAGTTTCTATGTCATTTTCTGAAGTTCAGGTAGTCTTGGATAAGATCTGTTTTGGCTTAAAATAGATCTTTAGGTGTAAGGTGGAGATATTTCATCAGCTGTTTCAAGCCTTTCCTTAGTGTTTCTTTACAAGCTGAATGTAAAGAAAAAGCATGCTCTCATACTCAGTGATGTTTGGTTCTTTTTTTACATCAAACCTAAGTGTACTTAAAATGCCAGTATCAAGCATTCCTGTGGGGTGTTTTCCTACAGAAGCAAAAGTGTTGCCAGTGTTTTTAAAGGGACTCTCTTCACCCAGCAGTATTTGATTCAATGGAGTTCAGAGGTGCCTCCTATTTGGAAGGCTGTATGCTGGTGCCTAATTTAGGCTCCTAGGAAGCAATATCACCACCTCTTTCTAGATTTTAAGAAAGCATACTTACTGGGAGGCATTAGGATGATAAAGCTTTTCAGCATGTATGTTGTCTTGCAGCGTCGGGCCAGATGCAATTGGATAGCCAACCGTTTTTGTAAAGCTAGACCTGCTTTAATAAAGGAATGCCCGTTACCACTGCTCATGTACATGTTAGAATATCTTTCCTTTAATGTCACAAGAGAGTGAAACCTTGAAGAAAAATCCCAAATACTTTTAATAATACAAATAATAATATCCACAGTATGTTTTACCAGCTTCAGAATTGAGTATCTTTACTGTCCATAGAAAGGCACATCTTAACTGCACAGTTTCATGCTAATACCAGTAATAGGATAAGCATTACTACTGCTTTTCCAAAGCATTTTAAACTACTTTCTTCTCCTTCTATGATAACATAATACATACTCTTCAGAACCCCCATGAAGCTCAGGCCTTCAGCTTTCAAGAGGCATTCGGGAGCAGCTGTGCCATCCATGACAGAGTTACATTATCATCAGAGAATGATTTTGGGTTAAAAGGGACAGTAAAGATTAGTTCCAACTCCCCTGCTGTGGGCAGGGATGCCACCCATTATATCAGATTACTCAGGTCCCTATCTAACCCTTGAATTATTTCAAGGATGAGGCATCCACTACTTCTCTGGGCAACCTGTTCTTGTGTCTCACCAACCTCTGAGTAAAGAATTTCTTCTTAACATCTAATCTAAATATCTCCTTGTTCAGTTTAAAAATTTTCTCCCTTGTCTTATCACTATGTCAGTGAAAAAAAGTTGCTTTCCCGCTTTTTAAGTACTGAGAGGCAGCAGTTGAGATCTTGCCAAAATGTTCTCTTCTCCAGGCTTTACAACCCCATGTCTCAGGCTGTCCGCACAGGAGAGGTGTTCCAGCCTTCTGCTCATCTTTGTGGCCCTGCCCTGGGCTTGCTCCAACAGGTTACTCTCCTTCCTCTGCTGGAGACAGTGGGGCTGGATGCAGCACTGCAGGTGGGGTCTCAGAAGCACAGAACAGAGGGAGAGAATCCCCTCCCCTCACCCTGCAGGCCACACTGCTTTAGGTGCAGCCCAGAATGCTGTTGGCTTTGTGGGCTGTAAGCAGATGTGGTTGGCTCATGTCCAGCTTTTCACCCTCTAGTCCCGCACAGGACTGCTCTCACTGGCTTCCTCTCCCAGCCTGTACTCGTATCTGGGACTGCCCTGACCCAGGGGCAGCAACTCCACTTGGACTTGTTGAACCTCTTAAGATTCTCATGGACTCATTTCTCAAGCTTGTCCAGGTTTCTGGATGGCATCCCTTCCTTCTGTTGTGTCAACTGCACTGCTCAGCTTTGTGTCATCTGCAAATCTGCTAAGGGAGCACTCAATCCCAAGTAACAATGGATGCAGTCTGCACTCAGACTGTGTAGGGAGTTTATAACTGCTTTGCCCTACAGCAGTTGTCTTCTTCATCTACTGGCAGTTCAAGCAAGTGTAGATTCAACAGGACAAATTTTTTGTTTGATATCTCTAAGGAAAAAGCATTCACATAAAATCAAGTGATGGATGATTTCTCTGAATCAGTAGATCTGCTACTGATCAGAAAAAATTCTGACTAGCAAGCTGTAAGTCTCAGGAGTTTTAAACATTGCAAAATAATAAAGACCTCCCAGTTTTCATCATATTTATTCCCCTATAAAGAAAGAAAACTGATGAAGTCATAAGTAGAAACTGAAAACTAAAGAGACTGAAGATAGATTTATAATTGCTCAGAAGAGCAGCGTGATCACCCAGCAAAGCACCTCAAATAGGTCTCATTTTCACTGGTGTTCTTAACCTTCCTGGTAAGAAGTCTCGTGTAGTGAAATAAAAAAAAAATCTAAGGCCCCCAAATAATAACAGTAATGAAATATTACATGTACGAAAGTATATTGAATTAAAAGCAGGTCTGTGCTCTTTATTTTCCTATTTTAGTTAGATACACAGGTGCTTAGGGAGAACACCTCCAGTAGTGCCAAAACTATGTCCTGATGTTTACCAGAGTGCAACCTAATATTGCTAATTAAAAGTCTGATGATATTGTTCAGAAAAGTCAGCCAGAATGAAGGGAAGAAAAAAAAAAAAGGAAGCACACAGAGTACAGACATAGGAAATAAAAGTGAGGTGTTTTTCCTTTCATTAAGTGATCATTATAGGGGAAGAAGCTTTACCAGCTGTAAGGGTATCAGAGAAACAAAGCAGTCTGGCCTTAAAATAACGTTCACACTTATGTGCTACCACACAACTTTCTGTTAAGCTATACCTATAGGATATAGACAGAAGGAAAACTAATCAAAATTGGCACTGTGCAATACTCTGTGCAACACCAGTATTGTATCCTGCATTTTATGTTTCCCAATACTCAGCAGTTTGAATAGGATTCTGAATTACTCATTTTGATAAAACAGCCTTAGTTTACTCAGTCAAGTAATCCTTGTCAACCAACAGCTATTCAAATGACATATTATCACATATTTTAATATGTAAGATTCACCTTTGATATATTCAGAGAATGACCAAACCTCTACTCATCTGACGAGGCAATTTCTTCAGATAGATTAATGACTCTAAATCTGTATTCATTCACTGCCAGATGCTGTCTAAGCAAGTTCCATTGGTACCATCGTAATTTCCTTTTCCTATGCACTTGATTAAGTATAAAAGTCCATGTTGTCATCCTCCTCCCCGCCCTCAAAAAATAAATGCCAGAGACATTACATTACTTTTAAAATGTTCTCAAACTGCAGCACTGTGCTGCATTTGTTGTATAGTTCGGGACCTTGTAGTGGATCTTGTTTTTATAACACTAAATCCCTATTTCTTATTAGTGATTATTCTGCTCTTGATAGAATTGTAGGACTGGTTTAGCTGCTGAATCAGGAGAGACAACACATGAGACTACATGAGAGAGGAAAAGTGCTGGGACAACCAGGTTGTGAAGATTTGACAGAGGCTGAAAGCAGAAGTGAAACGAGGAGATTTGTTCTTTAACCTTTTCTTGTCTTAAGCTTTACAAGTCTGTAGAGATACACATAATTTGGCATTCTGATTGACATGTGGTAATTATTAGTTAGAATACAAAACCTTCCAAAACTCATTGTAGTGCTTGTAATTCCCCTTCTCATCTGGACATGGGAGAGAAAATATGTCTGAAGTCCCTGGATTGAGATAAGGACAGGGAGAGATCATTTAGATTACTGTCACAGGCTTGGGAAAATAGTTTACTCTATGACCAATCAAAACAAATTAGGGTTATGACAGATAAAGCCAAATCTTAAAAACACTTCCCTTCCACCAGGCCCTAATTTTGCTCCCTCTTTTCTCCGCCTCCTCTCCCCCAGTGGTTCAGGGGGACAGGAAATAGGGTCTGTTGTTAGTTCACTGCATGTTCTCTCTGTGCTCATTGCTCCTCAGGGGGAGCACTCGTCATACTTTCCCCTGGTTCCAGTGAGAGGTTCCCTCCCACAGAAGACAATCCTCCACAAGCTTTTACAACATGAGTCCTTTCCACAGGGTGCAGTTCTTCACAAGCTGCTCCAGTGCTGATCCCTTCCATGGAGTGCAGTCCTTCAGGAGCAGACTGCTCCGGAGCAGGCTTCCCATAGGGGCACAGCCTCCTTTGGGCTTCCTTCCCTCTGCTCTAGTGTGGGATCCTGCACGGGCTGCAGGTTGATGTCTCCTGCGTGGGCTGCAGGGGATAGCCTGCCTCATCATGATCTTCACCACTGGCTGCAGGGGAATCTCTGCTCCAGCAGCTGGAGTATCTCATGCCTCTCCTTCAGTTAACCTTAATGTCTGCAGGGCTGTTTCTCTTACATATTCACACTCATCTCTACTCTGGCTGCAATTGTTCTTGTAATTTTTTTCCTTTCTTAAATCAGAGAATTGTAGAATATGCTGAGTTGGAATGGACCCATCCAGGATCGTTGAGACTAGCTAGCCCTGCACAGGACATCACATCCCAAGAACCAGACCACGTGCCTGAATTTGTTCCCTGAATGCTTCTTGAACTCTGTCAGGCTTGGTGCTGTGACCACTTCCTTGGGGAGCCTCTTCCAGTGCTCAGCTCCCCACTGGGTGAAGAACCTTTACCTGACACCAGACCAGCCCCTGCCTTACTCAGCTTTGTGCCTTGACTTCCTCAAGTCCTGTCTTGAGGGTGAAGAGATGGGCACCTCCTCCTCTGCTGATTTCCTGCCATGGTTGATGCACTCAGCCTTGGCCAGCAGCAGATCCATCTTGGAGCCATTTGGCATTAGTCCTATTGAACTTGGGGGACATTTCCTGAAGATCTTCAGAGAAGTCACCTCTGCAGGTCCCTCTCTGCTACCAAAACCTTGCCACGTAGACTCAAATGTACTAAGAAGTTTCTTTTTGGTCAGCGGTTCAATACTCCTCCCATATTGTGCACAGTTTTATTTACACCGTCATCTTAAGAAGCGTAACTTATTGTTCAATAAATATGCAAAACTCAGTATCAGCAGAACATTTCCAGCTTTGTTTTGGTCTCTTACAGACATTCCTAAGCTTAGGCAATTGAGTTAAATTATTTTCCATGACTCACATGAGTCAATGGAGAGCACTGATTAACTTCAGTCTAGTCACTACATTTCAAGGTCATTTTGTGTTGACATACACTGAATGTTTTGAAATACCATCACTCCACTCCTAATGTGATAGTAACCATATCCATTTAATTCAAAAGTGTTACACTTAAGGCATAATCCAGTATAAAAAAGAAAAAAAAAAAGCAGTATTTTTTCCTGCTAAGAAGCTTGTGAAACTGTTTTTGTGCTGTATTTTTATATATTGGGACAGAAGAAATTGTTTGTTTTCTACTTCCCATATTACACAGTTCTGGTGGGATTCTTATTTTTTTGGTTTTATCTCTTTTAACAGTCAGTCTTATTAACACATCAGAAATCTTCGTGTGCAATAGTAACACTAGTCATTGTCAATATGTATTTTGTATTTGTACATAGAAAATCCATCTTGATAGTTAAAACATAGAATGACAGCTTATTTCTGAAAAAGGCTTTACAGCTTTAATATGGAGATCAAGATACAGGCATTTTTGCCTTAGATAAAGTCTCACCCTCACATCTAATGTTGCCAATATCACAAGATATCACAGCAAAATATAGCCATGCTCATAAATCTTTATACAACAGCTTGTGAATGGACAAATGTTCTCATTCCACTCAGTTCTTTTAGCAATCTAGCAAGTTATGTTTGACCTGCTTGTCAAAATAAAGGGCGAACAGGAAATGCACAGACCGTGGAAGTCAGGGCACAGCATGGGAAAGACATGGAAGAGGTCTAGAGGAGAGCCACAAAGACCATCAGAGAGTTGGAACCACCTCTACAGTAAGAAAAGGCTGAGAGCTGGTGTGATCTGGCATGGGAAAAATAAGGCTTTGAGGAGATCCTTATTGCAGCCTTTCAATACCTGAAAGAGGGCCTGTAGGAAAGATAGGAACAAACTTCTTAGTCAGGCTTATTGTGACAGGACAAAGAATAATGATTTTTTAAAAAGAAGGTTGGTTTAGATTAGATGCATGGAAGAAGTTTTTTACTATGCAGGTGGTGGAACGCTGCAACAGGTTGCCTAGAAAGTAGTGAGTGCCTCATCCCTTTAAGCATAACTTTTTAAATGTGCGTTCCAGCCCAAATCATTCTATGATTCTAAAAGCCATGGTGAAACGTATGTTTACCTGGGCTAGCAGATGGGCTACAAAAACCTGGTTGCTTTCAGATATGCAATCTTTGTTATACAAACCCTTGGTAGAGGAAATGTGGCTGTTTGAGGTCACACTTTGGTTCTTAAAAGCACTGCAGTAACCCTGAAATAATTCATGTAATATGGCTATACATCCATTTGCTCTGTCTGTTATTAAAATTTGGAACTAGTATGAGAATCTTAAAACAGAACTTAAAATTCTACTGACAAACAAATGATAATTGTTATGTGGTTTTATTTTAAAGTCAGGCAGTGTGAGAGAGAAATCTTCAGCTGATTTGGCACCAAAGATGATACCAAGTGCCAGAGGTCTGCTTCCCATTCCTTCTTTTTCTTGTACTATATGTTCTTGTCAACTCTGTACTTCCAAGTTGACTGAGACAAAAGGAGACAAGACTGTGGGGTTTTTTTGATGGCAGAAGCATATGGCTGACAGAACTAATCACAAAATCTATGAAGACTGAGGAGTGTCTTACTCAGCTCTTAAGCCATCTGCCTGTAATTTTGGTGTTAGAGCAAGAAATCCATACAGACCTATATTACTATCTTCTGATGGTGTAGCTGTTAAGTTGTTGAACATCCTGGATTCCATAAATAACCTTGTCCACTCATATCTGGGTTTTGTTTTTTTTTCTCAAATTAAGATTTTAAGATGCAGTGTTATATCTTTATTTTTTTAGTGCTTGGGTATCATATTCTGGGCTGCTTCTCTGTCTCAAGTTGTTGGTGTTTGTTTAGCACAAGTGCTTTGTGATTTCTGCTTGTCACTCAATCGGTTGATAATTGATTTGGCTTTTTAAAAAATTTTTCTTCTTTTTCTTATTTTATGACTTCTCTTTCATTTGTCAGAGATGCCACTTCCATTATGAATACCATGGAATCTTTGTTGCAGATATGTGGGATAATAATTTTCTATGAAGAGCAGTTTTTCTGTTTTCTTGGCTAAAAGAATGGATTAAAGATATTTCGTACTGCTGCAAACCATAGAATGGTTTGTGAAGAACAAAAATGATCTAGAAGTTTCACTTTCATGTGATTTTTATTTTTATCTAAACTGATTGACTAATCTGTTTTTGACAAAAGGAACTTAATGTGTATATCTCTGTTCGGTTAAATTGAAGCTGTTGCCTCATCCCTTTTGTAGCTGTAGCCAGACATTCTACTGGATTAATGTTTTTCCTTAATGCAGTGTTTAATATTTTCATTCTAGAGTTTATCCAAATAGTGACTAGCCGACCATGCTCTAATCAGACTCTGGTTGCCACTGATTTCTTTCACACCAAGAAGATAGTGCTAGATGATAGAGAATTACAGTAACTATTGTGTTTGGTGTCTGTGGCTGCTAACGATAATGGTTTTTTGTGGTTTGCAAAAGTTTTAAAATGTGGAAATTAAAGGAGGATTCCTTCAGCTTCTTTTCTCCTCAGGCACAATTTTAAATCATCATAATAATTCATGAATGACTGAATTTCTTGAAGGTGTGTGTACCTGTCAATGGATGACAGTTATGTAAAGCAGTCAAGAGTCTGACATATTTCATTGGAGCACAAATTGATGCGAAGATTTTACTAGTAATTCAGAGACTATGTCAAAATTACTTGATTTGTCTTACCAAGTAACTACAGTAATACTTGTGATGGCTCACAAGTAAGTTGTGAGGTTGAGAAAAGTTTGTCCATGCATACAATCTTTAGTTTTTTATTTAAAATGATAAACCCCTTTTTTCCTACTTCTACCAGAAATAGTGCTGGCAAATGTGGTGCTGTGCGAGGGAAATGAGTTTTATTTTTTATGTTGTTTAGAAGTTGGTATTTAAATCATACAGTGTAGGTGAAGTTGTAGAATTGTCTAACATATATATTCATTGGGTGGCTTGCTGGTTTATATGAAGAACGTTTGTTTCTATATCAGTACCTTGGTACTTCCAGAGCATTCTAATTCTTCTTTAGAAGAACTGAAATAGGAACATAAAAGACAAGATTAAAAAGTGCATGAAGGCATTCTGGTTTTGGCACTCAAAATCAGTTGATTAAAATTAAAATTAATATTCATTTCTAATCAGCCAAACAATCCTTTTTCCTGAAAAGCTCTGTTTCCCTTCTAACTGCTGTAAATTGTCCAATGTCTGTCAGTCAGATATCAGTAGACATTGCAGTGTTGTCAGAGTCTGGGTGTTGTGGTGCAGTAGCTTTAGTTTGAAAGTACTTTTTATTCGGAAGTTGTATCTCTTGTTTTGCTTATCTTTATTTCTGTTGAGTTAATAATAGTTTTCAAGGATCAATAGATACATGTATAGACTATTTCTTGGCACAAAGGAATTCCTTATTTTGCCCAAATCAGCACTTCATTGAAAAAATTCAACTAGTGGCTAAAAGGATGATAAAAATTAGCTTCCAGTGCTACTAGGGTTGTGATAAACTGCAAATTTAAATTTGCTTATAGTGTAAACAAAACTTTTTTATAGAACATTCAGATCTTTCACTTTCAGCATGTCTCAGACATAATAGCAAGTTACTCATGCCCTTGGTTAAGAACAAAACATGAATCTACTCCACTATAAATGAAAAATCTAGACTGTTCTTTTTCCATTCCTCTACTTGGCCCAGTAACTTAGAGAAAGCTCAGTGAACAGAACTCAAACTGTTGCCTGAACTTAAATTTTTACTCAGTTCTGGTTGCATTTATCTTACAGCCCATACTGTGTAACACTTTCCTGTTAACACGGTCTAAAGATATTTTTCCCCTGCTTCCTCTAATTATTAATTTATTAGTTCAGCATTTTGAATTTCTAAAGGTATTAAAGTACCTTACTTTGTAGAAAAGTTGAATACGATATTTGTGTGGGAATGGGGATAGATATTTTACTGCACAGTCCCTACATCATTTCTGTATCCTACTGTGGTGAAACTGGATTTGTCACCAGTTTTGTAAAGTATCACTATTGCAGCAAACCTGTCAGTGTAATCAGAATGTCTGAATGTCTTTGACTGACAGATCTCTTTAATGAGTTTTCTGTATCATGTGACTTCAGTTCTCTTCCTTGCCTATAGGTCTATTCAAAACTTTCTCTTAAAATCTAGAGTTTATAATCCAATATTCTAATTCTGAATAAACAGAAATAATGTATCAGAGAATCATACAATATGCTGAGTTAGAAGTGACCAACCAGGATCACCAAGTCCAGCTCCTGGCTCTGCACAGGATAACCCCAAAAACCACACCATGTGCCTGAGAGCAATGTCCTAATGCTCCTTGAGCTCTGTCAGGCTTGGTGCTGTGACTGCTTCCCTGGGCAGCCTCTACCAGTGCTCAGCCACCCACTGGGTGAAGAAACTTTTCCTAATACCCACCCTAAATTTCCCCTGACACAGCTTCAGTCCATTCCCTTGGGTCCTGTCCCTGCTCCCCACAGAGCAGAGATCAGTGCCTGCCCCTGCTCTTCCCCTCACCAGGAAGCTGTAACTGCAGTGAGCTCCCCCCTCAGCCTCCTCCAGGCTGAACAGACCAAGTGACCTCAGCTGCTCCATGGGGCCTCCCCTCAAGGCCCTTCACCATCCCTGTGGCCCTCCTTTGGACACTCTGGAGCCTTACATTGGGCTGCTGTGGCACCCAGAGCTGCCCCCAGCACTGGAGGTGAGGCTGCCCCAGTGCAGAGCAGGACAATCCCCTCCCTTGCCAGGCTGATGCTGTCCCTGATGTCCCCAGGACACGGGTGGCCCTCCTGGCTGCCAGGGCACTGCTGACAAATGTTCAACTT
>VZUI01086256.1:0-45666 GCA_013401135.1 Cettia cetti
GTGTATGTGTATGTGTATGTGTATGTGTATGTGTATGTGTATGTGTATGTGTATGTGTATGTGTATGTGTATGTGTATATACTTAGGATAAATCTAACTTAACAGGTCTCTGGAGCATTGACATCCCAAGAAAAAAGGGGAGGTTCTGGGGAACTCTAAGATGACCATTCTCTCTAAGTGCAGACTTTTTTTTCTCTGTGCTTGTAATGGCAAACAATGATGGGACTAAGTGGGGTCTGTGTGCTTTGTTAGCCCTCAGTTCCTTTCTATCTGTGACTCTTGACTAAGCTTCTGAGGTCTGCTTTTTCTCCTGCCCATCTACAAGGGCCTCACACGATTCCCTGACACTACATGTATGACAGCAAAGAAAATGATTAATGTTCTTCCACCTCAGGAAGATGACATATTAGGAAACTGTTGACTTGCTGCTGATGTTAGTTTCAGATCAAGTTCTCCGCAACACAGAAGATTTTTTTCAATATTTTTCTACTTTTACCCCAGAGTTTCTACATTTTGGTAATTCCCAACTGACATGGAATAAGTTTCTTGCTTTACTGACTGTGAATGTGCACTTTCCAATATTTCATATTTTAATAATTTTTGGAAAATACATATTTTATTTTTCATTTTTTAAGAAAATACACATATAAATAGAAACACATATATGACACTAACGTTTTGAAGATAAATGTATATATATTAAACATATATACATAAAACCTTGTGAAATGCATATATATTCCTCACAGGATTTTTTAGTTACTTACAAATCGGTGACAATATTTTTTGTCTTTTATGTTGACATGTTCTCAGATAATTAATCATGTTATTTTTGCTCTCTAAATTTTATCTTCCTTTCATCATCAAGGGTATAGAATCCCTTTATGTGTAGACTGAAATGAGAAAGGAAGTCTTTTATGATATTGTCTGTTAGTAGATACTTCTTTATTTGCTGTATTGTCTACAGCACTGTTAATCATTGCTAAGGCAGTTATTTTAACTTTTGCAGGCGTGCCCCTTGTTAGCTAAGTCCCTACTTCTCCTTATATTTTTATTCAAAACGGAGCAGTCCTTCAGCCTGGGTATATTCCCAGGGCTCTGTGAGATTTGCTGGAATAAGGGATGATTTACCCCAGCTGAGTTAAAACCTCCATGTGTACTTTCCCACAGACAGACTTCACTTCATTTTGCCTCTATGCATTTGATTCTTCACCAAGAGAACAAAAAACATAATGAAAAGGAGAAGTCAACAGTTTCAGATCAGACTGCAAAAGAATTTCCACATGATCTGTAGGAGAAATGAAAGTCTTGCTCCTTCTTTCACTTCCTGCACCAGTGCTTATCTGAATGATGTGGAAACACCAGTGTGAGGGAACAGAGGTTTCATATGATGCAAGAGTTAGCATTTGGAAATTCCATCTGCTATTGAAAACACATCTTATCTGAGAGTGAGATTCCTTATTTTTGGCTTAAGTTTATGAAAGTTGTTCTTATTTAACTTGAGAAAAATTTTAAAATGTGCTGAGCTGTAGCAGCAGAAGCTTAATTCCTGTAGGGTTCGTATCAGCACTTACAAAGATGCCCAAAAATTTGCCTGTTCCATAGGATTGATCTTTAAATTTAGAACTGATTTAATAAAGTGGACTAATTAATAATTCTTCAGCATATTTGAAAAGAAGTAATTCCGTAGTATTTCATGTTACTTGATTTTATTTCCTAAATATAGAAGGGGAAAATGAAGCATGGATGGTCTTGCTTTAAAAAGAAGATGAAATGTTAATCAGATCAGTAGCAAAAGGCTCAGCACAGAAAATCTGTCCTTCTTCATAAATAAAAATATCTATTTTATGCTGACTAATCAGAATGAAGAAAGATTCCTACAGTTTATGCTCTAGTCTTGAAGTCTTAGAAGAGATAGAATGCACATTTTACACTCAGAAATATTGATTAAAACTATGAAGTTAAAATGTTATTTGTACAATATGTTGTATAGAGGAACTACAGCAACTAGCTAAATAAAAATCTTCTAAAAATATCCCCTTTTTATTTTCCCATACTCCATTTTAACTATTCTGAAAAAATGGGTATTTGAATTTTACTTCGCAAGTTGTGTTACAATAACAATGCTGACATACAGGAGGAGGGCTTTCTCTGCATAAAATTAAATCAGTGAACTGTTTCTTAATTTATTACTGAACTAATACATAAGGAATATAAATTCACAAGTGAGAGGTATATTCCCAAGAATTAGTTTTATTTGATGAAATAAGAAAATTATTCTGCCTCCTCAAAATAAACAAGAAAGGTTATGATTATATTTAATTTTTTTTGGGTAATGGAAATGTAAGGAAACTGTATACAAAATTAATTGTGTGTGTGTGGAGAAAATACTAGTTGTTTCTTCAGTGAAAAAATAAAAATGAAAACAAAATTAGGCAGGTTCAGCATCACAAAGAGGAATGGGATAATTACTTTAATGCTGTGCCTGTGACAACATCTCCTTTCTAGGTGTTGCTCATAGTATCATTGAAATAATTTTTACTGATAGAAACAAGAGATAATCAGAATAAACAGTAGAAACAGGTGATAATTGGGCAATGATTAAAGATCTAGACCAAACAACTGAGCGTATTTTTTTTAAAAAAATTCTCTGGAAGTATTCAAGTGGGGGGGAAATGGCAACCTGTTAAATCAGGTGTTCATAAATGCCAAAAATATGTGTCTTCCTTCAGCCTCTACATAATAATGGAAGCCTTTACTGTCCATACAGGCTAAAAAGGAGAAAAAGGGAGAAATTCTCATTGTACCAAGCCCAAAGCCAAAGGATAACCACGGCTGAATATTCTAACTAAATAGAATATTCTGAATGAATAGAATCATTCCAGAAGTGATGCTATGTGGTATGCAAAGGAACAGCTTGTGAACCCTCCTAATTGCAGAGGCAAGGAACTCTTGATCCCTCCTTGTTGCTTTGGGGTAGAGTATTTCAGAATCAAGGTATATTTTTTGTTCTGCTTTAAACATCATACTAGCTCTGGCAAATGCAACCATAATCTGTGCTTGCTCAGTGTAAAATTAGTTTACCACATCAAGTTACAGCGATTGCAAGACATTCCATGTCAAAAAGGAATATTTAGGCAAGATAAGAGTTAGTTGTATCTGTTGCATGAAAAACAATAGCTTAAAATTATGCATTTGCAGGCTCATGTTGATGTCAAGATTTCTTGTTCTGCTTCAGAGGGGTCATAATAACTCAGATATTATAATAACCTGTAATTTTCCAGGATTTGAATGAATTGACTCATCCCAATTTGTTATTCATATATTGATATATTGATTTGATTTCAAGATTAGAAGACAGCCCTTTTTTCATTTTAGTTATATTGGTTAATTCACTACAATTTCAAGCTGTATGCACAGAAATATACACTCAATTTTCTGTAGAACAACAAAAAAATAAGTATCTATCTTTATTGCTATATCACAAAGACTATAACAAAGGTTTACAACTATTATTAGGTGGTTTTTTACTTTCTAAGACTGGGATTCCCCAAATGTACGTTGAAACACTGGAATCCAAATGTACATTGTTGTCATTCTCAATTTACTGCAATATTCCAATATTATAGCTGCCTTTCTCTTTCTAATTTGCACCTTGATTGCACAAGTTACTTATAAAGTGTTCTTTGTGTTTTTATATATTTTAAATAGCTTTCAGATGAATTTGTCAGCTAAAAACTTGTGAGAAGTTGAAGGCTTTGAAAGTTATCTATCGTGTTCTGTATGTACTCTCGACAGTTCACATAACAATGGAATTAAATTCAGTGTTTAGTTCTGAAATGATTTTTTTTTTGTTTTTATCTTAAATGTACTAATGTTTTAACTTAAATATTCATAGCCATTAGGGACATGGAAATTTATAGACTCTAAAGGGCATAAAGTTAATCTCCCAAGAAAAACCTGAACTTCCAGTAAATGTGGGTTTAGTGTACACTGTTCTCAATAAAACAAATTTAAGATCCAGGATGATAAATTTAGATAAATAAGAAGATGTTGCTTAATTTTTAATGTCTTTATTATCTAAATTAGGGTTTCTGAGTTGAAGAATATCAAAGCTTAAGTCTTTGTGACATCATGTTGAGGTCAATATAATCGGAATAACAAGGAAGAGGCTCCAGATATAGAGTATCCCCAAGAATATAATATTTACCTTTTGGGGTAGTATTTATATTACCATGGAACTCAGTCTTTAAATATCATTTTTGTGTGTGTGTGGCCTACAGAGCTTGCAAAATACACAATAAACATTCCTAATAAGAACAGCTTTATGCTGCCTAAAATTAAATAGCAGTCGGCTGTAATAATAAGTGCTATGAGCATTTTGTTCTTGGTTTTGTATCTATCTTTATGGGTTTAATAATGAACAAATTGAGCAAAATTATAAAAACTCCTAAAATGTACTTCAGAGCTTGGTCTGCAACCCATAAAGGGACTGTAAGACATTTTTCTTCTTGAAAGGAAACGGATTATCATCTTAAAATTTAAAAAAAAACAGTATTAGTCTTTCTTATGCCTAAAAATTCTGCTGAAGCTGGCTGGACCAGTCTCTTTTAAGTATTAGAACAAAGTTCAACAAAGCCAAGCTATGGATTACAAGAAATGCCATTCACCCTTACTTGCATTTCTGTTTTAAATTTGCATATCTTGATTTGACTGAGGACATTTAGAGAGTTTTATTGCTGGTGCGTATTTATTACATTAGGGATAAAACGACACTACGTGGATTAGTAACACCTTTTATGAAACAGCAATCTGTTAAATGAACTCAAGTATTGTAATTTTCCCTTGCTATGCTTAGTCTTTAGGACATGTTTCTTGATTTCTTATGCTGCAGAGTGAGCTTTTCAGATCACTTGTAGGTTGTACAGAACTTCTGCATCTTCTGGAAACACAGAGGGAATTTAGTGAAGGCGATAGAAATCTTTGCTTTATTTTTGCATTATCCTTGCAAAATACAGAGTTCAGTCGATAAAATGGCATTTATCAGAAGGTAAGTGACTGAGAGGGGCAACCAGTTAACAATCTTAGTTAACTCTGCAAAGAAAAGACACCTATTTTTACAAGGTGGTGAATGGAAGAAATGGATTACAGAAACAGCATTTGCTAAGACATACAGTAACTCACAAGCCCAATACAGTCCACTCTTCCCCCTTTTAGAAGAAAATGTACATTTAGCTTATCCTCTATAATTTGACTTGTCATATATTGTAAATTATTTTATCTTATTTTGAACATCTTTTTGAACCTTTGACTCAACAGCATGTAAATGTGTGTAATACAGTAGGTTTCCTAGTACACTTTTCCCAGCAAAGTGTTTACACCGTACTGACCCTTTTCCATAAACTTATTCCTCTGTTTTCTGACTCTAGTTTCTCTAAATCATTTAAATCCATCCCCTTTCCTTTCATGTGGTTCCTACACGACATATTCCAAAGGCAGACTTCTCCCAAAATGCTGTTCTGCGTGCTCTAATATGTCGTTTCTCTCTGGCAGTGACCATGCAGTCTGAAAGGTGCTCTGGAATTGATTCATCTTGAAGGGTTTTGTGCCTGGACAATAAAGAACTTGACGCCTTGACAAAGCACCTGGGTCTGTCCTCAAACAGTTCTGGGAAGGACTAAAACAGGGGGGGGCTTTTGTGTCCTTGCCTTGGGTTCCTGTTTGTATTTGTGCCCCTGGACTGTTCTGGACTCAGGAAGATGAGTTAATGATTCCTGTGATGGTCCTAGGAATGGCAAGGCAGGGTGTTATTGGGTTTCCACACCTGCTTTGTTTCTCCATGCCCCTCTGTTTGTGCAAGGGAGTTTTTGTCATATAACTTAACATTCTGCCAATTAAAGGTGCAGCTGGAGAGAACCACACTGTCCCCTCTTGAAAGGCATTTGAAGACATCTATTTCACCTCCTGGGACAGATGTGCTCACAAAGAAGACAATGCTGCTGCCAGGTATCTTCTAAGGGGGCTTGTAGGTCTATGGCTCCAGTCTCCTGAGTCCTAGAGACCCACCCCCCAGGAAGGGAGCTGAGCATCAAAGATGCTGCAGATTTCAAGGTAACTGTACCCAGCTAGAGAAACTGTTCCACTTGTCTATACTGTAGGGTCCCTTGGGCTCCATTCACACCTCACCATTCCAGAGTAGGCATTGCTGACCAACAGTGTCTTGACAACAAAATCATAGAATTGGGAAGATTTCGTGACATTGTACAACAGACAAAGATAACAGAACATCAGGCTGGAAGCCACATTCTCCTAGAATGAAGTCTGCAGTCTCTATGCTTCTCACTAAGCCTTCCTACCTCCTTCCTTTCTTTTGTGGATGACACAGTAGATAGAATATCGAACACCAGGAAAGAAAGGAGTTGAGAAGTCCACATGCATTGATATGTATCCATACCTATCTATCTACTGTGATATATGTATGTATGGGAAATGAATTTTTCAGCTCAGAGAAAAACCAAGAGCTGTGAATGACTGAAAGTAAAGCTGGCACTACTGGAATCAAAATAAAAACTCTGGAAGAAACTAAAAGACATTTCTCAGAAGCAGATCCAGATTGTTAATTCATTCTGATTTCTGCATTCTATGTATTATTGTTTATATATGTATATATGATAATAGCAAAAAAGTGAAAGTGAGCAGAAGATTCAAAACAGAAAAAGAAGTACCATTTTGGGGACAATGAAGTTTGAACACTAGCAAAATGCTTCATCTTGCTATTTGAGTTACAGTTTTTACTGAAGACCCATCATTGTTGTTGCTGTTTGCATTTCTCAATGCACAGAAAATGGGCCTTGCAGACAGCTCTAGTCATCATAAGAATAATCCATTTAAATGAAAAAGTTAGAACATGTCCCTTGACTTTGACAATCTGTCCCATTTGAGCTAAAGAAATGAAAATGAAGGCAATAACATAAAGGATTCATTCCTGGTGGTTATTTCAGTTACATTAAAATTAATTTTCCAGATAAATGGGTCTTTGAAGCTTTCATCAAGAGAAAGACAGTAAAAAATAGACCCCAAGTAATCCCAGTTCTTTATAAGGATCTTTTCAAAGAAACTTCTCTTTTCTGTTGGTCTTCTGTTTTTAAAGCTGTGTGTTTCTGACTGCAGTGATACAGTTTAGTGATAATCAAAAAGACTAAACCAACCTTAGGTCACATTTATACTATTTGCATCTAGGAAAAGCCATGAAGATTAGAAGTACTCCTTGGATAAACTGTTTTACAACTTATTCTGACCATACTGGAGAAAAAACTGTTTAAATGTTACAGTTTTCACTGCTGTCACAGTAGCCAAGAACCTAAAATTTGGAGACACAAAATGGATTGTCTTGGATGCCAGCGTATTTGATTGAATTTTGTATTTGACATTTTTGTCAAATGTGATTACACTTTTGTCAAGTGATTTAACTTTTGTCAAGTGATTTCAGTTTCAGAGCAGACCAGGGAAGTTCTGAATATCAAGCTCAGGAAACAGGGCTTTTGTTAGGATATTCTTTGAATTAGAAAAATGAAAATGACACACATTGTAGAAATACAAAAGAAGATAGTGTAGTTCATGGGACTTTGTGGAGACCCTGATCAACACAAATAGGCCAAGCTTTATTCCTGTTCCATTCTACTTTAAGCCCTTAAAATACTTTGTTATTCAGAATGAGAGTCTTGCTTGCAATGTTATTCATAAAACTATTGATTATACAGGGATGAAATGTAGTATTTGCAAGTAAAATATCACTAAATCACCTTTATTTTTTATGGTTATTGTGTCCTTATTGTAATGATGTGAGTGCATGTTACCGAAAACTTCCTGCCAAAAATTCATGTAGGAGACAAACAAAGATGGAAGAAAAAAAAAATTTCATTGCACATCAGGATGGAAGGAACATGTGGCCTGTGATACTTCAATAATTTTAGATAGGGGAAAGATCTTAGATGCTTACTTCTTTTGGGAATGATCAAAGTAGATCTGTTAGCATCTAAGTGACTTCTGGCATCAAAATTTGAATAGCTAAGCAGTAATACTAAGCAGGAAAGACACTGGACGCCTTCTAGTAAGCCTAAGAATCTGTAAGACTCTTACATTTTTTAATTTTAATGATCTTCGGCTTTTAGGTCTACATATGGTGTGCATTGTGGCTGCGCTTATACAAGTAAGAAATGACATTGGATTAGATTTTGCCAGAGGCTTCAAGAAAATATAAAATAATAACATGAAAATTATCAGAAAATTATTTTGGCAAGGCCATCCTTTGGGAATTCACTAAAGTCCTACTCTTGTTCTCACTGACATTGAATAAATCTTAATAGCTTTGAAAGAAATGATGTTACAGTCATCAGTCACAGCCGACACAGGTTCACAAGGGGAAAATCCTACTGTACAAATTTGATTTCCTTTCATGACAAGGTTCCTGATCTTGTTGATCAAGGGAAAGCAGCAGATGTAAATATCTTTCTGAATTTCAGTAAAGACTTTGATATTGTCTCTCACAGTATCGTGAACAAATTGTCCAGCACTCAGCTGGATAAATACATCATCTCAAGGATGAGCTAGTGGCTCATGGGTCAGGCACAAAGGGTGACAGTGAATTGGGTGACATCAGACTGGTAACCTGTTACTAGAAGGGTTCCACAGGGCTCCATTCCAAGGCACCTTCGTAAAATTGCTTGGATATAAGACTCAAAGGCACACTAAGTAAGTTTTTCAATGACACTGGCAGACAGGCCCTGCAGATCTGCGTCAACAAACTTGCGGGCTGGGCAACCACAAACTGTATGGAGTTTAATGAAAACAAGTGCCAGATTCTGTACTGGGGGTGGAGTAACCCTGGAAGCATGGATAGACTGGGGAATGAAATGCTGGACAGCAGAGCTATGGAAAGGGATGTTGATGGTTGATGGCAAGTTGAATATGAGTCAGAGCCAGGAGAGTCAACCATGTCCTACAGGGCACCAGGAGCAGGGTCGCCAGCTGGGTTAGGAAGGGCATTATCCCACTCTGCTCTGCACTGCCCACTCTGTGGGGAGCCACACTTTGAGTGCTGGGGCCAGTTTTGGGCACCACATTCAGCTGTGAGAGAGCGTCCAAAGGGGGGACATGAAGATAATGAAGGGTCTGGAGGGGAAGCTGTATGAGGAGTGGCTGAGGTCAATCAGTCAGTTCAGCCTGGAGGAGACTGAGGGGAGACCTCATTGCAGTCTACAAATCCCTTGTGAGGAAAGAGGAGGGGCAAACACTGATCTCCTTTCTGTGGTACCCAGTGACAAGACTCAGAGTAAATGGCATGAAATTGAGTCCGGAGAGGTTTAGGTTGGATATCAGGGAAACATTTTTCACCTAGAGGGTGGCTGGGCACTGGAACAGAGTCCCCAGGGAAGTGGTCACAGCACCAATCTCACACAGTTCAAGAAGTGTTTGGACAATTGTCTCAGGCCCGTGGTGTGACTCTTGAGGATGGTGCTGTGCTGGGCCAGGAGCTAGAATTAATGATCCTTGTTGGTCCCTTCCAGCTGAGCATATTGCTATTTTACTGTGGTTTACAAATTTTACTGTGATATATAATGAAATATAATAACAGTACCATCAAAAATTAGCAATTTCTCATTAGCTAACCTTGAGACAGAGGTCTGCTTTAAAATACATATGCTCCATTTGCATTCCATGACATTTTAGTGTTTCAAAATTCTTTGGATCATGTCTACCCATTGCAGATGAATATTAGGAATATTTGAATATTGCAGTAACCCCATCATTCCTTTTCAAGGCATTAGCTCAGGAATTTAGATTATCAAAATATTTTAATTTGCATTCAAGACCTAAAGATAACTAAGGGAGAAATACTGGTCTTGTGTTGGAAGCTCTTCCTATTTACCAACTATTCAGATAAACAACACTGTGGTAAGATTTTTTTTTTTTAACAGTTGTATATTGGAGACAAAATATTTTAGTTCGTTTGTAAGTTCTTATTAAAAAAAAAAGAAAAAAGAAAAAAATAATTTGGAGATAATATAAAACTGTTATAAAAGCTCATTAAGCATAAAGTATAGATGAACTAGTGAAGCTTTAAAACTGGTAATTAAAATAGCTGATGTGTGTCTAATGCATTTCCTCAGTGTTTTTTAGGACCAGATCATGATAATATATGTTTAACTTTTTTTTTTCATTTAGTGGAAATTATTGCTAAAACTCATATCTCAATAGTCTGTCAATATCCTAGTATGGTATTTGTACTTGGGGCATAAAAGCACTAGTATATTGTCTACTGAAAAATCCCTGTGTGAATGTACAATACCTGAGCCATCAGATTTAGTGTTCTGCCTCATTAGAAGGCAATGCATAAAGCATAAACTGACATGAAAACAAACTGACTCTGTAGCATATCATGTGTGTTTTAGAATCAGTATAATAAATAGCTCAGAGACGATGTAGAGATGACTTCGTGATCTGTGAGACTGGGGTATATTACACTTGCCAATATGGAATATGTATTTTGGAGGAGTGTGTTTTCCAAGGCATTCTTAGGGATTTTGAGCTGCTTTTCTATACAATGGAAGAACCCAGCTTTGTTCATCTTTTAGGTTGTTCTATCCTGACTGCAATGGTCATGTCTAGACACAATTTTTAGTCCAGCTGGTACAGCTAAACGTTGAAATTCATTGTAAATAAAGTGATCTCTTTTTCTTCATGGCCTTCTGCTGGACCATTAAGGGATGCAAGCTGCTACATGCTTTTTCAAATGCTGTTCCAGTTCTCTGATCCTTTCAACCTGCTTCTCTGCTTACTGTTTGAAGTTGGGAGTTCTTAGTAAAATGATAGTAATGGAAGTGAAATTGTTAGTGGCAGGAGATTTCACTAGCTTTCACTTACTTGACTGTCTGTCCCCTTACTTCCTTATTTTTCCTTTAACACAAAAATTTCCACAGGAAGTTGTTCATAATGCTTGAAATTTTTCCACCAGCCCGAGAGGTACAACAATTTCATTTATCAGTCTCCACAGAATGGACTTCTCATTTTTAAATTCTTTGTATATAATTGATCTGTTCTATTTTTGTAAGGAAATCAAGGAGATTTTCAGCAATCTACCTGTGAACATAGAAAACAGAAGAAGGAATTATTAATGATCATTTATATTGCCTGGAGAGATTTAAGTTATAAAGTATAAAGCTTAGAAATATAGTTGTGGTACTTAGTTCCCTGCCAGGCCAGCATTCAAAATAAATTTCTCAGAAACATCTCTCTGATCATATTTCATGCTGTTTTACCCATAGGAGAACTGTCACAGCTACCACAGAGAAAGATGCTCTTTCTATTAACTCCCTATCAAAAGATTCCTCAGGAGAAAGAGCAACACAGAATATTTATATGTAGCGATTTCCTGCGGTCCCTCCGTACCCCAGGGTGCTCCAGGAGAGGCGGCGCTGAACGGGGTGCGACATGCCCCCTGACGAGTCTGCGGGTCCCGGTTACCGAAGGCTTCGGCACAGGGACAGGTGGAACAGCGGCCGGGCCTTGGAGGCTGAACAGAGGTGTTCATTCAACGCATGGTGGTGGGCCAAGACACCTTCTCCACGTGGAGAGGACTTTTTACACACACAGAAAGCAGAAGGGGACGGGGTCAGGGTGACTTAGCAATGATGGCAAGGCATGGGGCATTAGGGGAAGTAAAAGGATTGCAACTCCTGGGTCGGAACCAAATGCTGGTGAGAAACCAGGGGTGTGTTGGGTTAAACTATACAATGAAAATATGGATATAGAATGACCTAAAAAGCACACTGCAACATTTATAGAATATTTACTCCACAGTTAATTGTAGAGCAAAGATATTTTATTCAAATTGCATAATTCTGAGATAGAAAACTTAAATATAATTGGAAATGGAAATACCTGTGCCTTAAAATGGTATCACTACCCAGTAAGACAGATTGTGACCTACAAGAGTCTGGGCTGAGAGACTCCCAAAACAGCTCAATAATTCCCACTCTATGATTTTGTGAAGGTCTTGGATCAAATGCCAAAAAAGCATTAAATGTTGTGGTACTTTCTACTATAATGCCTTCAAAATAGATTTCTTGCTCAGACGTAAAATTTAGGAAGTTTGAGTTCAAGTAACTAAATTCCCCATGGAAATTTGGGAGATACAGACATTCATAAATGTGTTCACAAAAACCAGCACACTGACCACCAAAATCCTTAATATTGCTGCCAGGAAATGCTGAAGAGATTGATGTGCTTGAATTCTCTTGTGAAAGAGACTGAGTGTGTCTTCTCTGTCTATGTGCATGTGTAGGTGTGTATGTCTATGCACAAACTCTGTAGGAGTCCAAAATTCTACTGAAATATATGACAAGTGTGTACCCTGCGCCACAACTCCAAAAAGGGAGAGGTATTTGAGAAAGAAGAATCATATTACTCAAAATATTTAATGTTAAATCAGGTGAGAGAAGTCAAGAGACTGTTGTGTCCTACATGGCTAGTATGCATTAAACTGTCATTTAAACAGAAGTAACCCTGTAGGCTTTGTGGACTCATTGCTCCTGAGAGGACTTTGAACAGTTATGTTGGGACATTCAGAATATCAATCCTCCCTAATTTGCAACCATCTTGTCTATTCTTCTCTTGTGTAAATCAAGAATGATAATCTTTCTGTACTATAAAAGAAACAGTCTAATTTCATGTGCATCAAAGTCAGGCCTAGCAGCGTAAAACAAGCACTCAAATTTATAATCCCAAGACTTCCCCTAAGTTTCTATGGATTCTGCTTCCTTTGTATCTTCATACTGCAATCAAGGAGTAGTAGTTCTTATGTGAATTATAAATCAGACTTATTCAGCGTAGCCAGCTGTAACAGCTTATCTGTAGTTCCGTAATTAAGAAACTTTATTTTCATCATTTTGTGGAGGCCAACAGGTGCTCTGCTCACCATTCTTTGCAAGAACAAAAATGCAGACAGAAAAATTTTAATAAAATTTTCTTTAAAGAGGTATTTGTTAACTTTCTCTTCTTATTTTCCCTAGTCCTTCAGGTAGATCAAGATGACAGATTGTTTCTGCTGCTTTCATTTTCTAATCCATCTATTTTTAATTTTTATTTTTTTCACTCATTTAGACATTTGCCATTTGAAGTTTCCTGTTTAATCTGTAAAAACTCTGTTCTGGAGAATATAGACCTTTTACATTATTATTTAATTTCAAATCCACTAAACCACAATATAATTTTCTTAATCACCTTTTAACTCCATTAACTAAGATATGGAGATCATCAATTTCAACAATTGTGTAATGTACCCCTTGTCTTTATTTCATCTTTTAAATACTTAAATACTGTGTAATGACAAATTTCAATCTTTTTCTCAGCCTTACTAGTTAGACCAGCTTCATGATATCAACTTGTGCATAAAAGAAAAAGAGGATATCTGCCACGTGCATTTGTGGGAAGAATTTCTCCAGCTGTTTGAATAAATTTTTTGTGTCTTAGCTGCTCAATCAATCCATCAGATCATAATGACTTCTTCAGCTCATACTGTCTTCTTCAAAAATAGATTCAATTCCAAATCCTAGTTTCCTTTCCTGAATACTTAAGAGGATAATAAAGGAAAAGTACCTGTTGAAAACACATACAAGGTGTATTGAATTCCAGCTCCACTCAACATTAAATCAATAAACTTTGCTGATAAGCCATCTCAGGTCAGCTGTGAATTGAATCAGGAATTTAAAAGACTATTGTATAATTAATTTAAATTTAATACAATTAAAGGGAAATATGTAAGCAATAGGAAATATGGCATCAAATGCCAACAGGGGCAGATGGGTTCTGAATTAAAGAAAGTTGCTACAGCAGGTAAGGATTTCAGCTAAACCTCTCTAGCTAGATAAGGAGAAGAAGGAGTTTAGGAGTATACGATATTAAAGAAGAAACTTGTTATTTATCAAACAGAAAGGGAAGACAAAACAGAAGTAGGTATTTCTTGTATTTATGAATGAGGATTATTTGATATCACAGTGACATGAAGTTCAGTTATTTTTAGGGACTGCATTTTATTGTGAAAGGAATAAAATTATTTCTTTATTTATTGGGGTGGAACAATTGGCACCTAAGTTTTCTTTAAAGAGAATTATAAAACCTCCAAAAAAGAAGAAGAATGACAACATTATGTTGACTATATAGAAACAAAAAACTGCAAAAGCAACCAACCAATCAAAAAACCAAAACAACAAAAACCCCCCACACACAGAAAAAAGGGCACAAAGCCCACAAACAAACAAACAAGCAAACAAACAAACACTGAAAGAAGATAAGCTTAGTAACAATGGGCTAGAGAAATCCACACAAATAATAAAAAATATCTTGCAAGAATCACTTCATAAACAGTTTGAAGGATAAAAATTTAATTCTTTTATGGAAAATGCATCTTCTCAAACCAGAGTAATCTTATTCTTTGCTGAAATAACAATTTTAATGAAGAAAGGCAAAGAGATGGACTTGTAAATTATTTGCAAGTTGTAAGTAATTTGCTAATGTAAACACACTGAGTAAAATTTACAAATATAATAAAACAAATAAAGCAAACATTCAGTAAAATCTACCTGATGGATTGGGCTTTATATCTTGGTAGTAACGGTACACATAAATAACAAGCTATTAACATTCATGAAAGCAAAATAAAGAAAGAAATTTATCCTGAGGGTGAAATGATAAGACTGACCCATTCAGATGCACACATTTTTAAAAAGGATGTTATGGTTTAGGAATGGAAGCTCCAAATGTAGTTGTTCCACAAGACTCCAAACCTACTGGAAATAATTAATCCTGCCCTGGGCAGAACCAGGAAAAAAGGAAATGAAAAATTGGATAGATCATGGAAGAGAATTCAAAATAGGTTTGAGAACTATGAAACCACTACAGTACAAATGTGATACCTTCTTTCCCATCACAAGTTTTGTTGGAATTATTCTTTCCAGACAACTCCTCTTTCATCTACAGGAACAAAGATTTGGTAAAACATTCTCTTACTGAGCTGAAATTCCTCCTTAGGCAAACTCCTTTCCATGCAACCTCATACTGGTATTTACTTGAGTACATGCCTTGCTACAACAGAAAAACACTTTTTCACAAAGATCACAAAGATCCTCTTTCAGAGAAGAGTTTGTAAGGGGTTCATGTGCATATGTAGCATTGTTGCATAAGTAATTTCCACTGGTTTTTTGTGACTGCTGTTATGCAATAGTAAGAAATGTATACAAGGAGAAAAGGCAGTGTTTGAGATTTAGTGAATGTTAAAAAATGTGTTTGACAAATTCTCAGGGAACCTTATATTAATCTTTGACAATGGCAGTACTTGCACTAAATAAAGCATAGTTCAGATGGAATTTTCTAGACTCTTTCTAAATTTAAAAAAATAAAGGGCTCATTAGGAATGCTTGCTTGAGAACAAATGAGAAGAAAGAGCAATTTATCAAGTGTTTTTATGTAATATCCTCACATGTGTAATTACTTTAAGGTTCAGGAAGACTGATATGTGTGACTTATTTGTTTTAGAGGAACAGAAATCAAATATCGTTTTGCTTTTCCTATAAAATGTATGAAATAGAAAGCAGTATTGTAAGATGCTTATAATGTTTTCATATCTCATTGGTTTCAAAAAATATGAAATAAAGAAATAGACACGTGATCTTCTCCCCAACCTGAATTTTTTTCAGAACCAGAACTAATACTTAGGTTCTACAAGACTGAACTCAGAAACATTAATTTTGGTTCAGGTGGTCAGCAGCTTTTCCAATGTTGTTCTGAATATGTGATCTGCCACTAACACCTCATGATTGCAAACCCCTTTTGTCCCTAAAACCTTTCTCTGTATTTCTGCACTTAGATCCTTACATGTCTTATGTCTGAGAATTACTACTGCCAAATGTAGGTCAACATTATGCACCCTTTGGGAGAGATAAGCAGTGTGGCCAGGCAGGGAATTCTGCCCCTCCTCTTCACTCTGGTGAAACCCCACCTGGGGTACAGGAAGGCAGCCCTGACAATGATGGGAGGGCTGCAACTAGGTGATCTTTAGCATCCCTTTCATCCCAGGTCATTCTATATGTTCCTGGAGAAAAACCTTGTAAATAGCAAATTCCCCTAAATCCTGGGGGAAAAAATTGAAAAAATAATTAGTGATAACAGAAGGATGTAAATTTCTGCACAAGGCTTAAACAAGTCTGCTCTAAAAAGTAGAGCAGTTAAAACAATGGTGGATAAATATCAAGCTGATTACATTTTAGTGAGAAGTGTAATAACAACAATATGATATTTGTTACAACATAATATTAAGGTGCTTATATTTCTACTGATGTATTTTCTTTTTCGTGTGTTCTGTGGTTTTATCTTTCTAAAACTAAAGCAGGAGTTGTAAGCTAAAAAAAATGTATTCTTTATATTCATGGGTCAGATGCTTGCTGCACCTTGATATATACCATTTGAGGAATCAATCCAGAATTTCCTAATTTGTCAGTGATTTCCAACAGGTTCAGCCATGTCCAAGCATTTCTATTTGAAATCATAGAGTCACGTTGTATCTCTAGCATTCCTGCTCTGAACTACAGTTAACCAGCAGGCTTGTCCTAAAATCATCTTTTAGAGCTGTAGCCTGCCTCTATATCAGTTCCTTGATGAGATGTATATGTAAACTGCCAAATTATGAATGCTAAAATTAACACAGTTTCTTGTTCTTAGATGCTGATGTATTTTATTAAAAGCAAAGACTAGGGGTTTTATGATTTGCAGGTTAACATGAAATAAGTTTTGCACATTTCCACTTTTAGAAAGATTTTGGCATAAAAGGCAAATAAAATAAAAAATAAGTAAATCCAGCTGGTGGGATATAGCTAGTGACTCTGAGAAGACATTTTCTTTTAAGATGCTGTATATTTCTCTGTAATTAAATTTTCCTCTCTAGGTATTTCCCTATGGTGCCTCAACAGTCTGTATCCTGATACTGCCAATTTTTGCACATTCCATTTCATTTTGACATCATCCAGTTTTATTTCCTAACTTTTTTTTGTTTCTGTGTTGACACACATCATTCTACCACAACTAAGTTTCTACCACAATTAAGTTACAAATGTCCTTTGTAGAAAAGAAAAAACAATTCTTTCACTTACTGAACTCCATTAAAGAAAAACGGTGGTTGTTTTTTCTTGACAACATCAAGACACTCTCCATGAAAGCTGCACTTTCTGTTAAGGGAATGGTCATTAATTTTGGCATGTGCTGATCCTTGTTGTTTTGCTCATTCTCTAAGTGTCAGCCTGAGACATTTTAGTAGAATTCTCACAAGTACAGTCATGTGCCAATAAGTCTCCCAATCTTTTGTCAGGATAATAGACAGTAACACAAGGACTTTGGTGTTGTTTCAATCCATGTTCTGTTTCTAAATGTAATTTGTGAACAACTGATGCATGGACTCAAATCAGTAGGGATACTGAGATGCTTATTGCTAGAAACAAGCGGGTATTACACACATCTTCAAGACACAGTATTTCCTGATACAATATTTTTCACTAAACAACCTATCACACATTGCCATGTCAGCAACACACTTCATTGTCCTTAATGTCCCCCATGGGTGATCATCTGCTGCCTACTTGTCTGCCCAGCAGGCTCTGGCATCTCCTCTCCCACAGGGCATTTGCCACCTCTCATCTCCTCCCCACAAGGTCGGGCAGAGACAAGCTTCTCTGTGCTGCCATGGTGTTCTGCAGGCACATCCCATAGCCTGTCTTATTCTATCCTATCTCCCCCTACAGTAACAAATATATTTATAGGTTCTGTTTCCTATAGATTTATTGAAAGTCATGACACTAGTATAAAAAAAGGCCATTCCAGTCTGAACTGGATCACGGGGATGCCTTGTCTCACTTTCCCCATGAGAAGATAAGGGCTGAAGTCACTGGCAAGCACACTGGGGATCTTTACCTGTTTCTGTTCTCTCTGTCAGGCATTTTGGTAGCAATTCAATCATAGTTCCTGAGGAAGGGGAGAACCTGTCCATGAGCCTGGAAACTTGCCAGAGTTCAGAAGTTCTAACATCAGCAGACAGTAAGAAGTATTGTACTCCAAAAAGTTGGGCAATGGTAGGAGGTCATATAGTCAGCTGTATGTGACTGTCCTTTCTTTTACTCTCTTTGCTTAAATCTTAAATTTACATAAATGCAAATTATGAGTTTGGAGAAAGATTTTTATATTTAGTATTTTTCCATCTGTCATTGTGTTGCTAAGTTTTAGCAGTTTATTTACCTCTATCTCCCTTACCTTTTCTTCAAATTACGCTGCATTTGATCGACAGTTAATTTATAAGTTTCAAATAACTAACTTTTTGCAATGTAATTCCCAACCATGCTACTTACCTGTTTCCTGCTGATCTTCTAAGCCCTTATATATGGATAAATTCCCGAAGGAGCTGCAGTCTCAGGTACACTGCTGTCTCTGGGGCAAAGGCCAAAACCAGAAAGAAAAGCTGTAAAGCACCAGCCCAGTGCTTTGGCATTTTGGCATCTTCAGAGATATTCTTGAAGGGGATTTTGACATATGCTTGCTCTTTGGGAAGACTGATTTTGGCAACAATATCAACCAACTATTGTGGGTTCCCAGGCAGTAGTAAAGAGAGTAGTAAAGAGATGCTTTCTCTCTTTTCCTAGATTCTTGAATGACAAGGGATTGGTTCTCATGCCAACGAGACAATGGAAAAAGACAACTAAGAAATACTTGCTGATCTGACGGGCACTACAGAACAGACTGGACACCAACTCCTGCTAGTATCTTATGGTGAAGGCCACCGTAGGGATTGCAAGGAAAGGAAGCTACAGGAATGGGGAGAAACCTGAACCCTGCGTTGCAATGTATTATTATGACACTGCCAAACCTCTTGATAATTCTCCTGCTCCCTCTGCTTAGCCGAGAGCTACCCTGGTAACCTTCAGGCAGAGTACCTCTGTGTGCTGGTAATAGGACTGTTCTGGATAGAGTAGACACATTTCCTGGGCTATGTTGCAAAAATCATTATTTTTATTATATTTTGCGAGACCCAGAGAGGCTTGTATTCCCTATTCCCCAGATTTTTTGTCACCTATCATTTCTATTAATGACTTCTCTTTCTTGTTCATTTTCCCAGGGATTTCACTGTTTTATTATTGTTTTTCTCCCTGACCCATTCTTCTTAGCTGTTGATCAGAAAATTCAATATTAGAATTTTCTAGTTTAGCACCCTTTATCCAATAAAGAGGTATTTTGACTTCAGCTGTGCTCTGCTCTGTCACCATTGTAAGTTTATTTGTTTTATTAACACACCTAGGACACAACAGTGTGGCTGAGGAAGAATGGCTCAGTACTATTCAGGTCCTAAGGTGGGTGTTGGCATGAGGGGCTGTAACCATTTATTCACTGGTAGACCACTACATAACATGGCAATTTTTGGAGGAGAAGGAAAAAAAAAAAAAAAAAAAAAAAAAAAAATTAACTAATGAATAAAAGAGGATGAAGTCTAGGTATCTAACTAACATGATATTCTGATTCATAAGAGAGTCACAATCTGTGCAGGATTGTTGGGAAAGGAAAGGACTGAGTGCAGTACATCTCACTACCTTTTGAATTGGAAGGGAGGAAAAAAAAACAATATATTTTTTCCCCCAGTTTTTGACAAAGAAACAAAGTTTTTTAGGGCTGAAAGTGCACCCTGGCACAGAAAGAAAGGAAAATTGTTGGGTTTTAAAAATTATTATTATTATTGAAATTTTTTGAAGGGGAAGTAGAATACAGGAATTCAGATTGAGTTTCTTGGAATGGTTGTGAGACAAGAAAGGAATGGCAAGGAAAGATAATTTTATTTTTGTTTCTTCTTTTAGTAATCATACAAGGAATCTATGGATGAATGCAAGCCCAGCTGGTAGAATCCATTTGGTCCAATGTCCTCCAGCAATATCCTCAGCATGACAATGGTGAAAATCTATGTGTCTACAGAAAGTATGAGAACGGGGGAAGCATGGAATAGAATATACAGAGTTTGGGTTGTTTTAACATTTGACTCTGTAACATCCTTACAAGACTGAAACAGGCTGATTTGATCTCCATGAAAAAATTCACTTAATAACCTTTAATTGATCGTCCATGTTTGTCAGCAGGCCATAGATCAGCCAAAGCCTCAGCATTATTCTGGCAAGACAGTTTGTGTTTTCAAGTCATCCAGACTTGCAATGGATGCATGTGCTGCTGCAAAGTCTGGTCTCAAGCAGTAGCTGTGTCACCACCTCCAGGACAGCCATTTCCAGCTGTATATTGTGCAACTGGCTTCCCTCTATGGATCTAGAGGGATCCATAACTTAACTCTTGACGAATAGTCCACAAAGACTTTTGTCCCTTTGGATGGTAAATTCTATGTCACGGATGTGAGGTAGACAAGTGTTGGGACACAGAGCAATGTGCTTCACGGTACCCTGCTTGACCAGGGAGATTGGATCGGGTGACTTCCAGGTGGTTATTTCCAATCTTTCCAATTTTGTGGTTTTGTGGTTTGTGACAGAGGTCTAAGAAAGGCCTATGACATAGTTATGCAGTTAAGTTATAATCTTGGATACTCTAAACATCATATATGCAGATTTTCTGTTCTAGCAAGATCTTGTGTTGAACAACACAGGCACAAGAAATCTGTGCTGAAAGATGTCAGAGATGGCATTTGCCTTGTTACAGGGAATTTGACATACGGTTACATCTTTCCATTATAGTTTCTCTCGGCTCTCAAAAATGAACCACTGGGACAACATTATTACTAAAATATAAAAAGCAAGAGAAGACTTATGAAATGTGGTTGAAAAACTTAGGAGAATGAAAGTTAGGAGAATGAAAAATAACAAAGGAAAATAATCTAGAAAAATCTGCTACAAATATTATGGCTTGGGTTCATAAGTAAATCATACAAGGGAGAACTATTTTGAACATCTTTTCTCAGTAGGTATATGAACAAAAGTTGAATACTTTCATATTTAATACTTTTAAATTCATTTATATGTGGTATATAGCTAAAAAGAATCATAAAATCTGATAGAGGGGTGTTTTAAGAAAAACATTATAGGCCAGGAGGGTTTTAAGGAAAATATTAAAGCCAGCAAATCTTGTAGTAGTATAGTATATGATTAATACTTACAGTGGGATGAGGAAAGGAAAGAAATATATTCAAGTATATAAATAAAATGCTGTTTAGCTGGAGAATAATTAGTCTGAATTTTCTGGTTAGAAACTGTCACAGAATC
This sequence comes from Cettia cetti, assembly GCA_013401135.1. Lineage (NCBI taxonomy): Eukaryota > Metazoa > Chordata > Aves > Passeriformes > Sylviidae > Cettia > Cettia cetti. The sequence continues at coordinate 21,342 of VZUI01086256.1, forward strand.
ACACTTGTGGCTTCTGTGGCTCTCAGATGGCTGGTATTACCATGGCATTCAGTGTCTCTGGTTCCAGAGCTATGTGTGAGGCAGACAGGGACTCCCAGTCAGGAGCTGCTGCTGAGAGGGAGTTGCCAGAACCCACAGTCACATTCTCTGTGGTAGAGTCACAAGCAAACCTCTTGAATCACTGATGTACAAATACTATTCTCATTTGGGCTAGGACTGGAAGGCAGGGAAATCCTGCTTTTAGGAGAAGTTGGAGTTATGTGATGGAGAGATGTAGGAAGAATTAGAAGTGAAAACATGGGGTGAGCCCTTTTTTGATGTTTAGATGTTAGGTAAAATGCAAAGAGAGACTGCAAATCTTTGTAAGCCTTCAGAGATCAACATGAGAAGCTGTGAACGGACATTGGCTGGATGCTGGCAGGTGTTTAAAAATCAGGAAAAAACCAGAAGTTTGGCAGCCTGTCTTACTGTGCTCCAAGCTAAGTCTCTTCAGTATTTCCAGAAGGAACTTTCATCCTTCATGCTCCTTTTGTTGACAGTTTGTGCTCCAAATCTCACTTCTCCTCCATGCCACCATCCAATTAAAAATAAAAAATGCATTTTTCTGCTAGGTTACTAGTAATAACTAAAACTAATCTCCCATCATGCTATTTATTTTATTGCGTTGAGGAATTATTTCTTGTTTCTATGTGCTGAAGAAGTTTCACTGCATGTTGTTTCTGTTGTCATATTTCAGGATCCACATTTGCTAGAGTAGTTGTTATAAATGAAAACTTTTGTATTTATGAATATCCAGCTTCAATTTTCATGTGAGGTTTTACACTGAGTTGATTCTTTCATCATGTGCATCACCATTATGTGTTTTTATTCAATTTTTAATGCTACTGAAGAAGTTTTGCCAATATATAAAATGCTTTAGGAAAATCTAAGGAGCATGGTTTTCAGTAACAGTTTTCAGAGGCCTTGTACTTAGGGAGTAAAAATTGCTTGGAAAGTAGGGATTGAACTGGTATTTCAAGAGTTGTAATTAGAGTAGATTATATAGAGCCTTCAACTCTGAATACTCAGACTTCAATGATGAGAAGAGCTGTTCTTGAGTACCCAAGAACATATGAAGGCATTGATATTTGTGCAAAAATCCAGATGGCAAATTCTTGAATGTGTGGCTCACCTAGGCTTAGGAGAATATGTTTCTGCTCAGCATCTCTGAGAATCTGGCTTGAAGAACTTATAAACATTCAAGTTTTGGTGTTGTGATGCTACAGAAAGAAAACAGCGTCATTCTTCATGTAATTTCATGTCGTTTATATGTGACATTTTGGCTATTTTGTCTTCAGCATAGTAATCATTAGGTAGCATTATCCTCAAGTGTGTTAACCAAAGTGCTTTTCAACCACCAACCACATTTTCCATACAGGGTATGCTTTAAAGTAGTAACTCAAGATACATCATTCCTGAAGCATTGCCCAGTGTAGTGGTACATCATTCCCCAAGCAAGCTCCAATATCATATACAAATTTGCCCCATCATCACAGGCAAGGTAATCTCCTTCCTCTACAATGCTTCAAAGATGCAATTACATAGAAGAAAATGGATGGCAATTAATATGTTAGATGGTTGGTTCTCTCTGGACTCGAGAATTATTGTTCAGATCATATTGTTGCAGTTAAAGAAAAATTATCCATTTTTTTCTTTTTTTTTTTTTTTTTTTTTTTTTTTTTTTCTTTTCCAATAGAATCAGGTATGGAAATTTCTTTTGCTTGCAAAAGAACAGAAGAAAGAGATGTCTTCTCAGAAAGAATATTTTCTCAAAAGATATTTGGAACAGTGGGAGGTGCATGTAGAAATGCAGTTTATTTAAGGAATTTTAAACAACCTGCATTTATTCTAATTGTTGATTACAAAATTACAGGACGAACCATTTGATATTTATTTTACATGTTTTCTACAACACTTAAACACATGCAGGAGACCTTCCCATTTCTCTCCTCCTGAATTAAAATACTGTGAGATGACTATTTAATTTGGGGATTCACCATCAAATTTCCCTCCAGAGTGAAACACCTAACTCATGTCTTTATAATTTATACCGATGGCTCACTTCTCTTTTACAAAAACAGTAAAGACACAAGAAAAATCCCTCTTTTTGCATAGTAGCTCAGTGCTACTATGAGTATTACTCACACTAGCTGGATACATTCATTTAAAAAATTGCTGAACCCGAGGTTCCACTGAAAATGGTGATTTTCTAGTGGAAAATATAGGGTTTGGGGATTCTGAGAATACAACCATGCAAGTAGTTGTCAGGTTTCATGTTTCTGTTATTTACTAGACATAACTGGCTTGCCATTTTCCTAATCTTTCACACACACAGGCACACACATGCACACAAGCACATGTTTTTCTCTTCCTGCCTCTCTGGAGCACCAACTATTGGTTTCCCAAGTACATATTGCAGGTTCACTAACAGTACATAAAAAAAAATCTGGCAACTTCTTATTTTTTAAACATTTCCTCTGTTCAACAGGAAAGAATCAATCTGTATTTGATTCACTATTCATTCTTTAATCTCTCTACAAATAAATAAATGCTTGCCCTAAACCCAAGGTTTTAGGAATATATTTTGCATTTTTCTTTGCAGAGCTTTCCAGTAAATTGCAATTTTGTCTTTTTTCCAGTAGCAAAGCAGTGACAAGGGATACTAATATAATTTCAATGTATCTGCTCCCATGATGGAATGATTGCTAAATACGCACTTTGATCCTAGGCCTGTGTGGGATTTCTAACTGTTCTTACTTTAAAAGGTTAGTAAGGTCAAAGTTTGCTTACTTTCCAAGATGAATTATGTATTAATACTCAGAGTAAAAGATGTTATCAGGACCAAAAAGCTCTTCCTTGATTAATATGGCACAGCAAGTGGTATCTCATGTATTAACAAGTAGGTATAAAGTGCTTTAAATAACATGAAATCTGATGCAAGATGAAAGCATCTACTGAGATGGAATGTGCAAAAAATCAGACTGCAGTTTTTACAACACAATATATGGAAATATTTCACAGCTTTTTTTTTCAGGCAAGCTCTATACCAAATGCCTTTCTTGCTTTTTTGTGAGCTGATTTATGAACAAAATTTGAGATAAAGCATTGAAATAATTTGAAGGGCAAAAAGGATTTTTTTAATGTGAGATTTGGAAAGAATGGGAGAGAAAAAGAAACTCAGAAATATATGCTAATAAAGTGATAAGGATTAAATGGTTTTATACAAGGTCAGATGGTCATAAAATTCTAGCAATTCCTGGCTTTTCCTTACTGCAGATGGAAAGGTGGTAGCTGCACAAAGGGAAACATGGTAGCTGAAAGAAATTTTTTCATCATTGAAGAATATTGGGTAAGAGGATAACTCATGCTACTAATTCTAGTCACATCAAGGGACAAGTCTGGCACTGCCACCAAGTCTGAGAGTTGTCTGCCAAGATGCTGCTGCTAAAAAAAACCATAAGAGATATTATTATCCAAAATTGGTATCTGAGATTCATGTCTGTATTCCAGAGAACAAAAAAGAAAGCCCACACAGTAAAGAAATATCATCACTACTGAGAACTTACAGATCTACTTTTTATAATATCAGCTGCTAGGATAAATGGGAGAGAACACCTCCTCCTATAAAATTCTGGGGCTTGTTAAATTCAGTAATAAATAATTCTATGTAAAACTCTCAGGGGAGATACAGTGTCTGACTATTCTATTGTGGAAAATGTTCCTCTTACGTCTAATTGAAATTTCCCTAAGACTAACTTGCTCTTATCATCCTTTCTTTCCCATGTGACTCCTCATAAAAACTCAGTTTCCTTTGTCTTTGCAGTCATCTTTTAAATACTGAAATGTGGCCTCCCCTAAGCCATTTTTACTCAAAGGTTCTCACAGCCACTTGATCTATCTCTTCTCAGCCCAGCCCTTTGATCATCTCAGGCCCTTCTTTGGACCTTTTCCAACCTGTCCACATCTTTCTGTACAATGGGGATAAGAATTGAGCACAGTATTCCACCTGTGGCTTGACCAGAGCTGAGTAGATAAGAAAGATGACTTTTTTGTCATGCTCTTTCTGATGCAGCCCAGCATCGCATTGGTTTCCTTTCCTGCATTGTCATAGAGTTCACTCATGTGAGCTTGTTGCCCACCAGGTCCTTTCCACAGCCAGGTAGATCCCAGCCTGTTCTGCACTCCTGGGTTGTATTTTTCCAGGTGCAATACCTCACTTGTCTGGTTAGCCTACTCTTTCAGCCTATCGAGGTTTTTGCAGGGTGGCTCTCCCTGCCAAAGTGCCCACTTCACCACTCAGTTTGGTATCATTGGCAAACTTTAAAAGGTTATACTTGATCCCAACTTCCAGTTCGCTCAGGAAGATCCTAAGCAAGAAGATATTAAAAATTATGATATATATGAAGATATATAAAATATATAAAAAGGGATTTTGCTAGCACAGTTCTTTTATCTTAGTGATGGTGAAGCAATGAAATATTGCTGCTGTGAAACAATGAAATATTGCAAAACCTGATTATAGTGATGCCTATTCAGGAAAAACTAAAAACTTACATATATTTGAGCATCCTTCAGTTCTGACCCAAGCTTGCTGATTTCAATGTGAATATTTATTCTGGGCTTACCTCCATATAAGTAAAATAGGAATTCTCAGGTTCTGCTCAGTCTTGAACATTTGGTTGGAAGGAAATAAGGTGAGCAAAGTACTTGCCACACCTCAGACAGAGCTAAAAGCATAGAATGAGAGCAAGGGCTCCTGGTGTATGATCTGCCACATGTCTGCAAGCTATAGGTCAGGGGTCCCTGAAATAAACACAGGAAAGGGGGCAATTCTATATGAGACAGTGCATCACTGTGTGGGAGATCCCAGCACAGACAGTGCAGTTCTAGCAGGGTTCCAGACTTGTACCTTTCAAACAGTGTAAGATGTCACACTTACATCTCCTTGAAGGTCAGGTAGCTACTTATACCAGGCAATGAGAAGGCTTAGTGGATACTAATGTGCAGACCATGGATCAGAGAACAGAGTCTGGAGAGGCATTTAAATAACCATGGTCTCTTTGTGACTGCAGCCCATCAATCTTTTTTTCTGAGTAACCTTTAATCCCAGCTAAAAAATAAAAAAAAACCAACTAATTAAAACACAACAAACCAAACAAACCCAAAACAACCCAAACAACACAAGTCCCCAAACCAAAATTCCAAGCACTAGGTGCACATGTTTTCTGATTATTCTCTTTTTGACATAATATCTAACTATATATTCTAAGTCTAACAGTCCATTTTTCGTAACATATATTACCCCTTTTATCAGCATTTGCAATGAAACGTCTGTGTTTCTGAGCAGCAGGTAGAAAATAGACTTGGCTTCTGCATGTGTTTCTAGTTACAGATTAAGCAGTTGTTGTCTGGAGAGCATTCATAAATATCTTATTATTATATTTTAAAGTTGGGACAATTAATCTTATCAAATATTTACAGAGTAAATTTATACCCTTGATTTAGATGTCTTTGATGAATTTGGCTGCCCAGTTCTTTGATGTCCTTCTTGTCTGTTGTTTTGTAAACCAGTCATTAGCCAGTGAATCACTGAGGTATTAACAAAGTCAGTGTCAAGGTAAGTATGATACAGAAACAAAGCTATTTCATGACACTTCAGCAATATACAATGCAGTCAGGTGAAAAGAAAAGAAAAAAGGCAATCTTTAGGACACTGTATAATGTATTGAAAATGTCCCCATTTACTGTGCAAAAGAATTGGAAAAGCGAAAATGCTACTTGAATGTCTGAATCTCTGTCTATAAAAACTGGCATGAAATTATAGCATCCAGTCATTCCTACTTCAAACCAATACTGACTGCACATAATTCAGCTTTCAGCTATTCCCAGGAAAGAAAAATCTTTTCAGAAAAAAAAGATTTTTGAAATACAATAGTTTGAAATATAATGACAAAATTAAGAGCATGTCACTGTGCAAAATACTGGGCCAGTACCAATTCACACAAAAAGGTCTTTTAAATGCAAAATGCACCTGCACAAGTGCTTTTGACTTTAATCCATATGTTGACAAACAAGGTGCATGTGGTTCGAAGATGAAACAGAAAGTTTTAAATTTTGAAAATTTTAAAAACACACAGAAAGTATTTTAAATATTGAATTAATCTCTGTTATGCAGAGAAGTGGAAATACATTACTTGAATTGTTCCACAAGAAGAGCTCAAACATCCAGCTCTGGGGAGCTTGGCAGAATTAGAGTGAAACATTTCAGTGAAAATATGTGCAAAGGTTGCCTTCTTCAAATCCCCCTGGAACTGGTTTTGGCTGCTTTTAAACATATCAGCAGTGCCAAGGAAATAGATGGTAGATAAAACTGAAGAACTTCTGCCAGGTAATCACTTCATTGTGATCGCTTACATACTTACTAGCAAAGCCTTTGCAGGAATGTTTTCACTGTGTTGTCTTTGAATCAATCTGCCTTCAACTTCTTTCTTGGCAAATCCCAATATTATATCTCTGTGGAAGTGCTTATCAGACCAGCATCTCATGTAGTCATCTTCACTTCATAAATCACATTACCAGCATTACTAATTTTTCATAGAGCGTTGTATATAGTTTTTTATTTTCTAATTAAAGTTTGCCGAACACAATTACCTTATAATGAATTAATCATTAAAAACTACTTTTGCCAGGTTTTATAGCCATTTCCCTAGTTAAGTTGTATATACGACAAAACTAAACAAAACCCAACAAAATCTGATTCCTAAAATAAAATAAAATGGAACAATGATGTAAATGGATAAACTTTACAACTATGATGACTGTGGTACAAAATGTGTTGTAAGATTCAAAACAACTTAAATTTTGTTGCCTCTCTGCTAATTGTGGCCTTTGTGATTGTACAGAATAGCATGCATATCAAAACAGACATTGCATTTTCAGCAGCACAAATAAGAAGATGCAATGCAAATGGAAAAACCAAACAAAATTTCTTAATTACCTTGCTAAATTTTTGTAAGTCTGTTGTAGATGACCAATGGGATGATTGGCTCTTACAATTAAGGTATGAATGTTATGTATAAAGAGAGGTTTTGTTGATGTACAGTTATGTTGTTGTGATTTGTTGTTTGGAGGTCCTGTGTTCTCCCCACAGTCCCCTTTCCCCCGTACGGTTGCCAAGGCACGGCCTTGGTGGTCAGGACGTGTAGAGGGAGGGCTCTGTGTACCTGTGCCCCTTGCGTGGGGCACTCGGGGGAGGGCAGGCTTGTTACTAGGAGGCGGAGCATGGCAACACCTGACCGCCAATCAAGCTGCAAGAAAGCAGCCTCCACCAATGAACGGCCAAGAAGAGTTGATTGGCAGACTTTGGGAGGGGCCAGGGTGGCCTGGTGCAGCCCCCAGGGGTATAAAAGTCAGAGCAGCCATTTTGTAAACCAGCTCTTGGCTGCCGGGACACCTACTCCCAGTGCACTGTCCATTTTCCCTTATACAGTCTTTTGTTGTATTTTGTAAACGTTTTTCAATAAACCTTTGAAATTTTTAAAAATGAGCGTTGTTTCTCACAAACCTATTTAAAGACTCAGCATGCTAGTATTTCTTTTGCCATCTATGATAAGAGTGAACTTTAATCTGAACCTAATTCTGTACATGAGTACACAAATTTCTGCTTGTTGTTCCTGGTAGTGACCATTAAAACCACAGAACAGTTATCCAAACATTCTGAATGTATAATTTCACAAATTACAGGAAAAACATTTTAAAACCTTACTTTAAAAACCAAATCAGATAAGATTTACTTAAAGAAATTAATTGTCTTGATTTTAATACCCATGTAGATAGAGAAAAAATTGGCTAAGAATTTAAAATAGCTACTCCGAGATTCAAGTTCTTGAGAAATGGAGGTTTAGATAAAAAGACAAAATGAAGCCTCAAGGATATTTCATTTCTATTTCACATTTTTCTTCAGTTTATCTCCTCAGTAAAGTTATTGTAAATCTTTTTAGCAGACAATTGAGGAACTGCTAACAGCATCTTGTTGTCTAACTACAAGAGTCATTGATGATTTAGATTGACACTGTACTTTTAGTGTGCAAAAAAGGTGTAGTTTTTTGGTTGTGATTGGAAGATAGAATAAACCATCCTCCAAATATCCAGCAAGAGTTAGCAGATGTTTAAAGGCCAAAGAAATTAGAACTTCTTTTCAAGGGGTCTGTTATAACAGACAACCATTTACTTGTTTGACTGCATGACTGGGACGCTTCAATGCTGAAATGTCCCAGACTTACGTTACACAGGTGAAACCATCTATGGTGAAACTATGGATGGTGGAACTACCCACGGCATACAAACCACATGGTCATGTGAAAGATTCCACCTGCTGGGCTTTTTGAGATTGACTCTTGCATTTAATAGGAAAAGAAGATTTTTGACACTTTGTTAAATGAAGTTTTATAAATTACATATTTAGCTAGTATAATTATTATTGATAAGTTCTAAAAGAACAGTTACCCAAGACCATACTAAACTGTCAAAAACCAATTTAATTTTAAATGTACTGTGTTATCCACATGCTAATGTATGTTGTAAATGCTAATAGTCGGAGTTTAATTAAGCATGTTTATTATTACACAATAATTGAAGAGACAGAGTCAAAGTTAAAATTGATTAAAAGATTTAAAATTATGACACCAGCCTATAAATTAATGAAACATAGAATTGGTGTAATGAATGACACTAGTATCAGAAGGAAGTGTTCAATTTGACCTTATTGTTGAAAATAATGATGGACAGGTACCTCTTAAGTTATCTCTGTTCTGCATTAGCTAGAAATACATTCAGATCATAACACCTAAGTTATTAAAATGTCATATAAATTCTCAGCAGTTATTCAGCTAACAAAAAAGACCATAGGAGAGCTTGAATGATTTGCATTTTATTATAGCTTTTCTTTTATGTCCTATTAGATTCTCAAAACTGTAGATCAAGTTGATACACATCAAGAGGTGGACAGTGCTCAAGGAAATATGATTCTCTGGAAAGGCTGCATTCCCGGACCTTGTCATCTGTATGGAAAGTTTTTGGGGACATCAGAACATGGAAATATAGGTCGTGTGACCACTGTTAAGTTAGTGACTCATGGCAGGGGACTTAGGTTAAAACTGGAAATAAAATAAGTGTTTCATAGACTTTTTCTGTATTTAGTTAGCAGAGTGAGTCTATATTTAGTCCATTTCAGATACTTTCCAGGTTTGAAAGTCAGGAGAAATTGCACCTGGCCTTGGATAGAGGCCTTATCTGTGCTATATTCCTATATGAAGATATAGTAATAGAATCACAGAACGCTTTGGGTTGGAGGATACTTGAAAGTTCATCTTGTTCACTGACCTGTCATGGGCAAGGACATATTTCACTAAATCGGCTGCTTCATCCACACCTGAACTTGAACACCTCCAGTGTTGTGGCATCAACAACTTCCTAGGGAAACTTGTTCCAATGTCTCACCATCCTCCTTGTAGAAAATTCTTCCTTAAATGAAATATAAATGTAACCTCTTAATTTAAAATCACTTTATTCTCACTACAAGCCTTGGTAAAAAGTGTGTTTCTATAAGTCCACTTTAATTATTGGAAGAGTGCAATAAAATCTCCCCTGTCTCACCAGGCTGAACAATCCTAGCTCTCTCAGTCTCTCTTCACAGGAGAGTTGTTTCTGCCCTCTGCCCACTTTTGTGGTTCCCATCCGAATCCACTCTGTAACATTTCCATGTCCTTCCTGTGCTGGGACCCCAGGGCTGGAGGCAGCTCTGCAGGTGGGGTCTCACCAGAGCAGGGCAGAGGGGCAGAATCCCCTCCCTCCCCTGCTGCCCACAGGGCTCTGGGTGCAGCCCAGGACACACTTGGCTTTCTGGGCTGGGAGTGCCCATGGCTGGCTCATGCCCAGCTCTCACCCCCAGCACCCCCAAGTCCTTCTGGGCAGGGCTGCTCTCGATCTGTTCAACCCCAGCCTGGATTTGCACCAGGGGTTGCCATAACACAGGTGCAGAACCAGCACCTCACTTTGTTAAAACTCCTGAGATTCGCATGGGCCATTTCCTGAGCTTGTCCAGGTCCCTCTGGATGGCATCCTATCCCTCAGGAGTGTCAACTGCACCACTTGGCTTGGTGTCATCTGAGAACTTGCTGATCCCTTAGTCTATGTCATTAATATTAAAGAGTATGGTTCCTAATATTGAGTTTTGGAGGACCCTATTCATTAATGCTTTCCAGCTGGAATTGAACCACTGACTGTAACTCTTTGGACATGGCAGTCTAGCATGTGTCTCACATAACTCTGCTGGCGGTTAGGATGTTTTCCTTTTTTTCTTTTCTCTCATGTCCCATTTGTTGTTAAGAGACAATAACTGGCAATACTTACCAGAACAAAAGATCTGGCTGGGAGGAGGAAAAGGGGGAAGGCTGCAGCTGGCCATTTTCTTACCTGAGGGGTTTTCTGAGGAAGCGCAGAGATATGGCAAGATTTTGGTTGGGGCTGGGCTGGACTCAGCTCCTTTCTCCTCTGGACCTTGGGATCAGACGAGGACTTATTAACACCCAATCTTACTGGAAAGGACTCTCACCTTCTCTTTGGGTGCTTCAGAGGAAAACGCGTGACCCCAAGTCCTCCCCCTCCCTGGCTGTTTGCAGCAGTGGCTACAGAGAAGCCTGGCTGCCAGTGCCCAGCACCGCTGCCAGTGCCACTGCCTGGGGCTTTTCCACTGCTTTTCCCAGCACCCTGTGTCCACTGGATGTCCAAAGCTCCTGCTAAGGCTGTGGAATTTTCTGTTACCTTTTGTTTGCCGCTGCAGGGGCCTGCCTGCCACTGCGGTCCCAGCTGCTGCTCTGCGGTTCCTGCTGTCGCCCCTCTCACCATCCAGCCCAGCCTCCATTACCACGGGAGGGAGACACGGCTGAGCCCACGCCACAGCGCCCCCTGCAGCACGGGGGAATCACCACATCCGCCCTGCCTGGCTGGGAGCCACCAGTGCCTCTGCTGGCCGTGACCGGAACTGCGCCAAGGGGAAAGGGCTTAGAGAGCGGGAAGGGATTGGGTTCATTGGGTTTTCTGGTTCTTGTTTGTTGCTGCTGCCATTGCTGTTGTCTGCTTGCCTTGTTCTCCATATACATACTAGTAAAGATCTGCTGTTCTTTTTCTCACATCTTTGCTGAAAAGACAAATTTTAAAGTTATAATAATTCAGAGGAAAGGGAAGTTCATGCCTTCCTTGACAGATACCTATCTCTCAAACCAAGACACTCTCATTCCACACCAAACCCATATCTTTCCAGCTTAGAGGTAAGAATGTTGTAGGGGACCATATCAAAGGCCTTAGTGATGTTTAGTGACATCCATAGGTCCTCCCTTGTCCACTGATTTAGTCACTCAGTTGTAGCTAGATGAGTCAAGGAACATAAATGTCTCAGAAGGTGGTCCAGAATAGCCAAGGCAGGAAATGAGGAATTAAGCAGCCAAATGAAACCCCTGGGAGGAAAAGCTGCAGTCACGTCTACCTCAAGATAATCTCAGAGGTTTATTACTTCAAATCTAGAAGTCCCCTCTGAAGTCAGATATTTACACCTGGAATTTCACCATTAACAATTCCGGCAACAAGTACCCTTTTGTAAGCATTTCTAAACAGCTGTACCATTTCCCTTTTGCCATTTCTTCTTTTGCACAGGAAAATTAGAGCCCACAGGTTCCTCTCTGCCTTTGCTTTCTGAATCTGAATGTGACAGAAAATCTTACTGGGCGTGATGGATATGAAAACAATGGCATGTATTGAGGTCTGGACTTATGCCAAGTTCCCATTTTGTTTGGGGCACTGAAAAGCTTAGGAGAATGAAAAGTCCTGAATAGTTTTCAGTCATTTTCTGAATAAGGAAAGAGATACTTTGTTGCCCTGTTCATTTTAGCCTGAAATGTTTACATACTTGGAGTCAGATTCTCAAAGTTCTCATGCGCTTTCACGTAAACAAAGACTGTTTATCTAATGTTCTATTGTTCCTCTTTTTGGGCGGAGAAACTTGATGGACTTTTAGTTTGACCAGTGTGGTTGGAGAGGTGGCAACCTCATCCTCCAATCCATGGTCATTGTCCAAAATCCATATAATCTGAAGTAACAAAATGAACTTCCTTCTTTCTTCCTTTCCTGGCCTGGCAGTGTACCTGTGTTCATTATTGCACGTCCTATAATGACAATACTTGGGTCTTATTGCCTGATACAACAAGGGTTTGGTTATTGAGCATTAAATAGGCAAGAAACAACTGTCACTTTTCAGAATGAAGAAGAGAAAAAAGTTTCTAGGTCCTCTTTCATCAAGCAACTTCCCTCCAGGTGTTACAAATTGACACAGGAAAGAGCTGAAACATCATATCTGAACCTCTCCCTGTCATGTTCCTTCAGATGACTGTTTAGGGCTTCCTCCTTGCATTTTGCAATATTCCAGCAGAGCTAATTGAACAAACCAGGTGAGGGGGTGAATCTGAGCGCTGTGGAGAGACCCCACACCCATGTCAAAACTCTTGTTATGCATTATCTAGGAACAGTCATGTGCGGTGGGTGGCATTTTTCAATAGTGTTTTAAACCATTTCATGTGCATTTGCAACCATGCAAATTCTGTTCTGATGTTCAGGCATCTGACTGTCTGGCTTATGTATTTCCTTTTCATTTCCAAAACTTCTCTATGTCAGAGCAGCAAGTACTTTCTAAGAATAAGTATTGTTGTGAAAAGCCTTGGTAGAACAACAAGAATCAAATAATTTTTAAAGTCCTGCAAAAAAAAAAAACGAAAAAAACCCACCCAACCCCCCAACAAACAAGAAAACAACAAACATAACCACAAAAACAAACAGACAAAAAAGAAAAAAACCAAAATAAAACAGACCCAACAACATTAACAAAAAACCCACAAAAACATCCCCCACAAACAAACAAACAAACAACCCAAAAAACCCCAAAGCAAAACAACTTTTCTATACCCGGACAGAGGGAAATTGATATTCTTTATGAGTCCTGTATAAAAACAAAGATTGCCATAACTAAAAAGTTTGTATACATCAACTACATTTAATTGACTTTTTACATTGTTCACATTTCTGTTAAGTTAGGCATTTAACAGAGCTTTTAAAATCCTGTTGCAATGTATTATCTGAAGCTATCCAAGTTTTAATTTCCAACCCTCCTGATGCAGGAAGGAGATCACCTGGATAATGTATTCTGCTTCAGAAAAGAGTCAGCATCTAATATAGACAGTGTAGGTTTGGTTTTTTTTGTTTTTTTTTTTCCTCAAGGACATGACCTGCTTTAAGGTTGTGCTCACCTTAGCAAATAGGAGGGCTTTTGTACAGGAGAAAAAAATTAATGCTGAGACACCACTGCCAGCCTTTTGGGGGTTTACCCCAGGTTTCACTGTGGTTCCAATGACTGAATGACCACCAGCAGCTGGAGCCCAACAGGTGCATTTCCAGAATATATGTCCTGTGGGATCATACATGTGGGCACAAGTTTTCATCTTGCTATTCACAGTGTGAACTCAAGCATGATAAAACAGAACACTTAAGAATTTTGTTTCAGAAGTTCACTCCTGCTTAGAGAAAGATTGCACAGAAAAGTGAAAGCTTCTAAAGAAAGCTGTTAATGGTTTGTTGCCATCCTGTTACAGGCATTTGATTTCATCAAACATAGCTTCAATGTCTAAGCCCTATCCTTTTTCTTTATTTATGTGATATATATACTCCCTCACCTAGTACAAGTTAAAAACCACTACAATTATAACAAACAAAAAGGTTTTTGCACAATAAAGAAAGACCATTTTGGTCCTGTCATAAAATCATTAAAGAAATATATTGACGATTGATGGAAAAATGGGAAGACTGATTCGGTACTTTTGATCTGGGGACTGCAAAAATTACTGAAATTAATTACATTTGAACGGAGCCAACATTGTAAGGTGAATTGTAATATCCTCTATATCAGTATGTTTCTTCATAATCATATCATTTAAATATTAATTTTCTGAAGTATTTTTATATCTAATTAACAAATTATTATTTAGTTTCCTTACTGCATTAAAAATGGAAAATTTTATTTCAGATTTAAAATTGCTTTTACAATTTTGATTCAAATACCAAAACTGAAGCTATTTATTTGAAGCAAATAAAAAACCAAACTAAACCAAACCAAAACAACAAAAAAAACCCCAACCAATCAACAACAACAACAAAAAAACCCAAACAAACAAAAATTTGAAACAATAGAATGCAGGTTTAGAATGACATAATTTGGACAGACACCTGAGAAAGTTAAAGTCTTTAAAATTTTTGACCCTTAATTAGAAACATATGCATTTTGTATTTCAATGTGTATAGAGTTCTGTATTTCAGTACTTATTCCTTTCTTTCATTTCTCACTAGGAGGTAAATAAATTATTTCAACCGGAACTAAAGCTTATGGTTCCTGAAAACTGAAGTTGTGGTTGTAATTCTCCTGTCCTTTAACAACACCTTTAGGCATGTGCATTAAATGGCTTGGTAAATTTGAGCAGTCACAACTGATCTCTGGGTTCTAAGATTTCTCCGTGCTTTTGCAATGAAAAGTAGACAACAACAAAATCTGACCTCCAGGTTTCTTGGTATTTCCAGTGAATTTTCTCCTCCCCATTCACAACAAATCTGTCCTTTCTGACATCTCAGCCTTAAGAAAAGAAGATCAAAACTGTTTCTGCTCAGATTTGTCATCTCAGACACTACCAAAGTGGTAGAAAATGAAAGTAGGAAGAGCCAAGTAGAGGAAATATTTTCTTTGCCTCCAAAAAACATGATTCAGAAAATTTCTCTGTTAGAAATTCTACTAAGGCTCTGTTCCAGTGGTTATCCCATATCTGTGTACTTTTGGTTTCCTAATTTGCTAAGCCTGTACATTTTTCAGGCACAACATCCTGCAGCATAATGTCAGGCAATCAACTTTAATTTTATGCTAAGTAGAAAATTACTTCCTTTGAAGTCTGACATCTTAATCTAGGGATATTCTGGTAAGTGGTGAACAAGTGTTCACTGTGAATTTCCATCACATTTGTGACTAAAGACATTGATTGAAGGGTACAATTCTGTAAGAAACTCTCCACAATAACCACTTTATTCTGAATATAATGATACATAATATTTCATCTTCTCTTTGTTTAAATTTTGTTTGGAATCTACATTTTTGAAATTTTTGTTTAAAAAGAGTCAAAGGAGGTCCGAGAACTGACAGCTCTGTAAGTCTCCAAGGATACCTATCTTCTGACTGTATGGCTCAGAGTTTGGGATTTTTAAGTTCCTACTTCCAAGAAATGTGTATCTTTGATTTTGCCACTCTACTTTATCTACCTGATTATGTAGTCACAGCTTGAGCTCCTTCACAAACCCTGGGGAAATGATTAAATTCTAAAACTAATTAGCCCAAGTTCCTACAGCAGCAGCTATTCAAACCTGAGGCATGCAAAGTGGGTAACAGGCTGTCCAAATCTGCTTACTCTTCCTACAAGGAAAACCAGTGACATGGCAGAGAGGCAGAACGAGAAAAAACCTTCAGCAATTATGTTCTCCAGTGCCATACAGTTTAAATAAGGAGCATCTGATTTGCTATAGAAATTACAGTATGAAAGACACTCAGCAAAATTCTGACCATACATCAGAAAAATTGTCAGAGCAAGACAGATGGAACCACCCTGAAAGACCTCATCTCTGATTCTCTTCAGATGTGTTGATACAAGAATTGGGTGCATTTCTTCTACAGAGCTGTAAAATCTGACTTTATAGACTTAACAAGAGATGATGATACTTCCACCTAAAAAAAATTAACAAAAAATAGAATGAGAGCTGAATTCCTATTCAGTTTTTGAACTATTGTAAAGACACTTGAGAGACTGCAAAAATATCCTAAAAACACCATCATTTAAACATAATCCTATATTTCACTTTCTCGAATAACCAGCTTCAACATTTCCAGCTTCTTATTCATATAAAAGCCTTTGTGGGGACCAGATGCTTGATATTTTTAAAACATCAAAATTTTGAGCCACCTAAAATAAAAACCGTACATATTAAAAGCTCTTCAGGCACTAAGTTAGACTAGAATTGCACTTACAAATTTCCTAGTGTTTGGCAGTTTACAAAGGCTTTCCTCAAACAGGTACACACTTCAGTGCAGCATTAGTTGAAAGTAGTATTTCAGCTACTGAAATTATTTTTCAAAATTATTATGTTCTTGTAGGGAAATTTATGAGACATCAGTAAGCTGTTTGTCTTTAATAAGTGCTGGTTGTATCAAATATTGTAGTATTTCTTAGCAGCCAGATGAGAAACCCAGTGCTTGGGTTTCTCTCATTTTTCAATTAATTGTCTTTCGTTCCTTCAGCTTATGAGAATTTTGCTGAAATTGCAATGAGCTGCATGTCAGTTTTGACCTGCAGCCTTTAACTAATGGCTTTCTAACAAAAGCAATAAACCTAAAGCAAATAGAATAGATTTTTTTTCTTTATGATTAATATTTAAGGAAGAAAACAGTTTACGCCTGGTAGTGTCCTATATGGGATATTTATTAAGGAGATATTTTATGGTAATAAATTTTTTTTAGAAAACCATCACAGCGAAATGCTTCAAGAATTCAGCAATCTAGGATTTTAATTAATAGCTAATCTAAGCTTGTTTTTGTATTCATAAAAGGAATTGAGTATTTTGCGATGTATCTGTTCAAGGTAATGTTCAGGGACATTTAACGACCATAGAGTTCTTGATTAACTTGACAGGATTTTCTTTCTCTTAGTATTAAAATTTTGCTCTTAGTCGCTCTCTCTGAATAATTGGTCCTTTATAGTGCAGACTTAAAAAAAAAAAAAAGCTGGTTTTGGAGCAGAATTAATGTATTATTCTTGCACTGCTGTATCCTTCCAATTTGCGAACTGAAAATGGCTTGGAAAAAGAGCAGCCAAACCAAACAACCGCCATAAATATTTGGAAAATTGTACAACTATCCTTATCACTATTTCTATCCTTACTAGTGTTACTTAATGAATATAATGGTATCACTTTGAGTACTTCTAGACTATATGCTTTATAGGTTGTAATCTAGTCCAGAATATACTCAATATATTTTCCATATTTCCTCACCTTTTTCCAATGCTGATATATTAACGTACTTTATATTCTCTGCATCCCCACAGCTTTAAGCAACATAAAAAGTAGAGAATTCTAATTTTCTACTGAGACATTTATTATATGTATGGAAGAGTTTAAAAATTACACTTTCAGAAATGGAGAAATATTGTTTCAGCTTGACCACATCTTCTATAAAGCATTTGAAACAACTGCAAACTCATTACTGACATTCACAGTCATCATGAAATCTGTATTCCAAAATATTATCATAGCAAGCATAGCAAGGACTGCTGTGTTTTCATATTTTCATATGTTTTCATTTTTTTAAATGTAAGTGATGTTTCCTAAGATATCTGTAATATAACCAATAATATTTTAACTAAAATGAAATGCCCAGCTTAGTGTTTTGAACTCCTTGACAGATTAGCATAAACCATAAAACTAAACGAAGCACACAAAACCAATCAAGAGTGACTGGCAAAGTTCATGTGACATGTCTCACTGATACCCTGCAGGTATGGAATAGCTGAGGGTTTGGACAGGTTTTTGGGCTGCCTTTGATTATATCAAATGGCTAGGAGATGATGGCAACATCATATTATTTTAGAAACTTCTTTTTGTCTGTTCAAACTCCAACATATTATTTTAGAAACTTCTTTTTGTCTGTTCAAACTTTCTCTCTGCAGTAGAAAACAAAATTTTCCTCTGATTCTCTAAGAAAACTATATTTTTCTATCATCCTATTACTTGATTATATTGATTGTATCAATAAAAATTTATTGAGACACTGCACATGAGCAAACAGGGTATGTCCTTTGTTAACCTACTACATCCATTAAAAATAGGGGGAGTTATGATTTCTATGATTTATGTTCAGAAATTTAAGCAAGTGTGAATTTTCATAAACTAAGATGACAATTCTATTAAAAATAATCAAACATTTAATACAGAAATAATTGTAAATCCCATCTAATTATGCTAATTTTTTTAATTCCCTGTGCTGGCTTTCTCTTTCCTTTTTGTTCAAGTCCATATTTATTATTTCAAACTATCATCCAAACAGAAGCAGCCTATCATCCAAACAAACAGGATATTCAGCCTCTGTTCAAATTTATATTTATCAAAGCAATTTTTGTCTTGAATTAGGCAGTTACTAAAGAAAACATGTTTCTTAAAAAAAAATAAATCTGACCAGCTCCATTCCTCTTCTATGACTGTCAATTTTTCTGCTGTGTTTGGGAGCTTGACATATTGTCAGTGATGGGTAGGTTTTTCTTTTATTGTTTCTAGCAAAACCAAAATAAAACATACCTCTTTTCCCAAAAATTCCTAGAGGAAAATACAAGAAGATGCCTTCCTTTTCTTCAGCCATTTTTATAGTAGATATGCTGAATTTAATGTAATGTAATTTTATTTGCTACCTAAATTACAATTCAGGAGACATTAACTTAGTACAATAAACTGGATTTTGGAATGGACTTTGGTCATATAAAGCTGGAAAATTCTGACATAGGCTTTGCTTCAGAACTTAAATTTGGTAAATTTTACAATCTAGTAAAAAATATTTTCACATTAAAATTAGGAGTGTTGAAAGGTGTGAAGGGATTCTCTTTGTTTTCGGAATTGAGGCAAAGAGCTAAATACAGAGGATGAATCTAGAAAAGTAATATTTAACCATTTAAATAATGAATGAATAAGTAAATATTGGGTTATAAAACAAAAAATCTTGCTCTCAAGAGAAATTGGTGGAATCACATTTTTAAAGTTGTGGTTTACTTATACTTCTTTGCAGAATATCTTCCACTTAGATGTTGTTGCCAATAAAAATCATTTACACCATATTAAAAAAGATAAAAGTAGATATCTACATATTGTAGCTATGTATTCAGACCAAGTGAAGTGAAAATCATTGCCTAGTAAATGTGCATGACTAATTAGACTTATGCAAAAATAAACTTAGTGGTAGTTATAGAGAAAATTATTAAAGGAAAACATTTTAAGACTATCTTACAGAAAAAAAAAGAAAAATAAACAAAGCTTCTTTCTATTCATTAAAATTCATTACCTGGCAATAATAATAGCCTGTATCGTAGAGGGTCAGCCTAGAGCTTTTGGTTTGGTTTAGAGATTTTTTTTTTAGTAACTCATTAATAAATTATGGTGGACAAACACCGTGAAACAGAATAGTCTCTATTAGTAGCAGCAGAACCATCTTATTGAATAGCTGTAAAACAAAACAGGAAGAGAAGTAAAAGAGGTGTTTTGAGACCTAGGCACTGCCTATGAAGGTGTTAGCATTTGGCCACATTTGCAGGCATGGTGCCCTTATGCTCTGAGTCTCAGGAAAATGAGCTAAAATGATCTCATTTAGGACCAGTGTACCACAACACTGTGAAGTAAGTGTGTGTGTGTGTGTGTGTGTGTGTGTGTGTGTGTGTGTGTGTGTGTTTCACACACAGGGAAAGTAATTTGGGCAGGAAGATGCCTTGGGACGTCTCAAGCCCTGCTCCTGACTATAGCAGGGTCAACTCTGATGGCAGAGCTGGTCCTGAGGAGTAATGACAAATCCTTTCTCTCTCCAAACAGGGACAATTCCTCTTGAACTCATGCTCTGTGAGAACCCTATCCCTTAGCAGCAAGCTTTTGAGAGCTAATGTTTGGAGGAAGTGTCTGAAGAGTACCAGGTGCTGGGTCCTACATTCTACCCATTATCTTACTGAAGTGGTATTGCGACTTTCAACAGCACTTTATCTCTGCTATGAATTTAGCAGGTAGTGTTCCTGTAACAAAATTCAAAAAGCTATTCTGTCATAGTGTTAAACTTTTCACAGGCAATTTTAGGGGATCAGAAATTCTGTTCTAGGACATTCTTAGACCCAGTTTAGGACTTAGAAACTGGGTTCTGAAAACTGATTCCAATAAACTGCTTGCTATCTTTTTTAGGAGGTAAAATATATTTAGGTGGAAGAATGAAGGCTGTTCACTGCTAGAGCGCCAAAACCCAGCCCTACTTGTGTTCATTAGCCATACTTGCTAAGGAAATTGCAAAGGAAGGGAGGGAAAGGAAGCTTCCAAAAGAAAATATGTCAGGAGAGTGACAGGATCTCCGTCATTGCTTCAAGGAGAAAAAAAAAAAAAAAAAAAAAAAAAAAAAAAAAAAAAGGTAAAACCAATGGGGGAAAAATCAAGAAAAAAAAAGGGAAGAAAATCTAGTCCAGCCATAATGTAAACATTAGATGCTACGTGCCATCTGTAGTCAGTGTGATCTGTAGTCTGTGCAGACAGGCAGTTACAGCTTCTTAGGGAGATGGTCAATGCCTCAAGCCTGTCAGTGTTTAAGAGGCATTTGGATAATACCTTTAATACTATGCCTTAATTTTTTGTCAGCCCTGAATTTGTCAGGCATTTGGAGTGCATTATCACTATAGGTCCCCTCCAACTGAACTATTCTATTCTTGTCTATTTTAGAGCTTCATGCAATGCTACTATTACTGAATCTCCAGTATATGCCATGTTCTTTGTCAAATTTTATTTCAGAATTAATTTATTCTTATGCCACACTAGATTGCCTACCAAGAGCACAGTCTTTTATCACATTTACAAATTTTCTTGGAATAAACATATTTCTTTTTTATATGAACAATCCCTGTGTACCTTAATGGGTATAAGCCTTTGTAAAAGTCTGATTTTTTTTCCAGATCACAGCATGGTGAACTATTGTAGTATTTGAAATTTGTTTCTGCTTTTAAAGAACCCTCTCTACTGAAGAATAATTGCATTGGAAGAATGGATCTAAAAGAAAATAATTTCAAATCCCAGTTTCACACAAAGTGGTAATTTGAAAGAATTCTGGAGCTGGAAAGCTGTTGAGATTTTTGTCATGGACAAATCCTAAGATGCTGTGACTTGGTAGCCTAACAGTTTCACAGGAATAAAACTGCCTTCAAACGTCTGCATACCTGCTGTGCTCACAAAAGTCAACAATGTTCTCCTAATTTCTTCAGGAAAAACTCCCAATTTCCTTGTACATACATACATACATACATACATAATGAAAGCTTTGGCAGTTTGATAAAATGTACACTGCTTGAGTGACCAAAGGAAAAAAAATAATTCCATATTCAATCGAACTTTTACATTCTGGTTTCCATAGTATTACTCCTTAACACTTGGTGTTCTGTTTAATAGACTAATTTTTTAGTTTTGTCTCTTCTCTAGAGTCTCTCTTCTCTATTTGACTGCCTCTCTTTTTCATTTTTTATGTATAGGAATATAATGCCTTTGAAAACTGCCTTTCTCTCTGCCACATCAGGATGAAATGGGACAGTATTTTCATTATTAAGAAGGGCAAGCAGAAGGACTTTTGCACCCATGCAGATAATGTGATCATGTTTGCTCCCTTAGGAAGATAGGCTAAACCCAGGAACTTATTTACCATAATATTTCCTCTGCAATATCATGTAATCAAACTGAGAGCCAAAGAAAGGCAGAGATACATGATGTTTCATTCTACTGGGAATGATTTTTTGCATTAAAAAATTGCTTCACAGACATTATACAACTTTACAGTAACTGTTACTAAATTAAAAGAAGTCTGGAAAAGGTGTAATTTTACACACAAATAGGAATAGGAATCTGTCAAGCATAAAAACAGCCTTTAAAGTTCATCCAGTAGTACAAAATATTTGTTATACAAAAGTGTACTTCTATGTTCTGTATTATTTTCAAAGATGTTTTGGAATACCATATTTTTTAGTAAAGTAGATTCAAATAAAAAATGTTCTCCATAATGATGAGATATCAGTACTTCTGGTTTATGTTAAATTTATTATTTTGAACATTACCCAACAGACATTCACACCCAGAAACCCAAATCCAATTTCAAGTTTTTGATGATGTTTCAAATACATACTATAACTAAAAAAAGTGTTCTTCAAGGAGGAAAGAATGCTATCTGCAAGCCTAAACTTAATGGAGGATCTTGGCCTTATTTTTCCCCGAGTATTTTTTATTCTGTCCTGTTGAGTCCTCCTCATATGAAATGCTCTGTATAGTCTGAATTTGGCAAATAATAGATATTTTTCAATTCTGATTAGTCACCAAACAAGTAGACAAAGTTTTTACTGAAAGTGGAACAGGAGTGACATGACTCCTGAATAATAGTACAGAAATAGTGTCAGGACAGTGGGCAGGAAACAAGAGAGCTATTTGTGCCTCACTGTATATGCAATGAAGTGCCAATTTATTTGTTTAAAGAGAAATAGAAAACAATGAAAATTATAGCTCAGTGAAATACATAGGTTGCTTATGCAATCCTAATTACTGTTGCATATTCTCATAGAAAGCGACTGAATTAGTGCCATAGTGTGCAGGTGTGTGTGTTTAAGTAACATAACTAAGAATGGAAAGAGTTAAGTAATTTAACTAAGAATGGTTATGTATGGATCAGACAATTAAATGGAAGACTACAAATTTCTCCATGTCCTTTAACTCACTGTATGTGATTTCTCATTAAACTGAAGATTTTCTGAAGTTGAATTGTTGATAAATACTAGTCCTGCATATGTCAAAATGTTCACAAACTACCATTTTTTGTTTTCTTCCATTGTTAAAAAGAACTACAGACAGAAAAGAATTCTGGGACACTCAGGATTTTTATTAATACATATTATTAATTATACCTGTCAAATTTTGAATATGTGCTTACAGAGGCATTTTCTGCCTTACTAATGTTACTAATCCTGCTGGTGAAGTGCAAAGGCTTTTAGACCAATGTTTGTTCTTCAGCATATAGCAGATTATTAAACATGCTCTCCAAAGTAACAGAAGTATGATATACAGCTCTGTTAGATATGTGCAATAAATAGAAGGCATCATAAAAATGGATTTACAGGATCTATCACTACTTCCTGCTGAAGACAAATATAGAGTGAAGTTCCAAAGGGGACATACAATAAGGATCTGAATACTAAAAATGGTTTCTTATGCAGCATTTTTTTTCCATAGGGGTCCAGTTTAAAGCAGGCCAAGCTGAGGACAATGAAGAGCAAATATAAAAAAGTGATGAAACCTTGAGAAAACATGAAAGGCCATTGAATGGATGCACAGATATAAAGCAGATAAAGCAGCTGCTTTACAAAATCAGTTAGGAAAAAAAGATCTGGAAAACTATAAAAAATTGAAACACATTATTTTGTTAATTATGAAAAATTCAGTAAAAGGAGTACTGCCTAGTAAAACAAAGGTAATTCAGAAAAAATATGGTTTATCTTTGCCAATTTGGTTGCAGCAATTTACAAAAGTCTGTCCATTTGTCTTAGACAATAAGCTTGCTGCCAGACCTTGTCAGTAAGTCATGTCCTCACTTTTGACATCACAAGTATCTGCCTGTGGAAACGATAGAGTTGGTGATCAAAGCATAAATGCATTGTAATGCATAAATAGTTTACAATCTGCATATCATTTATGCAGTCAGCAATGTTCATTTCAGAGAACAAAAATACCTAAGAAGGTGAGGTTGTACAGGCATCTGAATACGTGAATCAAAAAGAAAATTAAAGCTTAAGAAAAATGTCTAAAGGACCAATATTTCCATCTTACCTCCTTGCTTTGGTAATGTTTCAGATTTGTAAATATATAAAAGTGAAATACAAAAATACACTGACAAAAACTGAAACTCATGTGAAGTAAAAGTATACAATTAATTATGTAGTATTTCATGTTTGACCTTCATCTCAAAACACTTGATCACATGTTAGAGATTTTGGATCTGAACCTACAAGCTATACTGCAGACTTTTTCTTTTTTGCTGGTGTACCACAAAACCACAAAAATCTGTCTGCAAACCTAGGTAGAACAGACCTTGTGAAACTGAGCTACTACACAGACATGTACTTATTTTTTTCATGCAAAATATGAATTTTTTGCATGATATGTTCAGAGACTTTGCTAGCTGGAAGCATTCCTTTTCCAAATTCCCTCAACTCTTCATCTAGAGCAGTCAGGTAAACATTTCTAGTCCTGTCTGGGAATAGACTGAACATCCATCCATCCATCCATCCATCCATCCATCCATCCATCCATCCATCCATCCATCCATCCATCCATCCATCCATCC
>VZUI01086260.1:0-25904 GCA_013401135.1 Cettia cetti
GAATAGAATAGAATAGAATAGAATAGAATAGAATAGAATAGAATAGAATAGAATAGAATAGAATAGAATAGAATAGATTTTCAGTTCAAAGGGACCTAGTGAAGTAGAACAGAATAAAACATTGTATTTTCTGTTCAAAGGACCTACAAGCACCATCTTGCCCAACTTCCTGATCACTTCAGGACCAACGAAAATGTAAAGCCTGTTATGAAGGACATTATCCAAACCCCTCTTTGATGCCTGTCAGTTCAGGCATCATCACCCTCCACCTTCTTTTTCCCTGCTTCCTTCCACCCCATTTCCCAACAAACACCTTCCCAGGAAGGAGCAGCAGCCAGGCAGAGCTAAAGCAGAGCACTGGTGATGGAGGCCACCAGGACAGCTCTTGATTTGGCACAAGGCAGGAGCAAAGCCCTGCTCTGCTCCTCGGCAGCTGCTCCCCAGCACGAGGCTCACGGGGCTCCCCGTCGCTCCTGACAAGAGAATATTTGAAGCAGTTGTTCCTTTTATGTGAGCTTTGCTGTCATTAGCACGTACAACTCAACATAAAACACCTCAGTGCGAGGTCTTTTCTTCTCTTCCCTTTTTAGGCAGCAGATGAAAACCCTTTTAATGAAAGGCTTGTTTGGGGGAGGAAGAGAAACACAGGCACGCACATGTCGGCTGAGCAGGGGAAGATGAAAACCTCCTTCAAGGTAATTAAATGATTATGTATCTGTTAAACCTGGTGAATAACAGATTTGTTATCTAGGCTTGCTTTTGGCTTGTGTCATTTCCCCCCTTCTTTTTCCCCTGCACAAAGCTAAAATCCTTGCAAGGCCTGGAACAAGATAATGTTCATCTTAGAGTAAAAGGCACAAATAAAAGATTTATTCCTTTATCCCATCAACTCAAGCAGGCTATCCCAGCTTCCCATCCTCCTACAGAAACACTGACATGAAAACTACTCCCGGGATCAGAGCAGATCTGAATGGAGACAAGAGAGACGAGGCAATCAGCATTGGGTAATTGATATCAGGGGACAGGTGTTGTTTCTACGGCCCTGTCACACTGGAGACCCTCAGATCCATTGTTTTACACCTCTTGCCTCAGTTTTCCCCAGTTCTTGTTGAATGTCTTGCCCATTTAGAGAAGAAAGTGGCTGAGCTCTCTTGCTTGGGGATTGTGTCAGGTAAGGGTTGATTTCAGAGGGGGAATCTGCAATGCAATGGTTTGTGCTCAGACTCTGAGCCTGCACTTTAACCCTGGTCAGCAGCAAATGTCCAAAGAGACAGGCTGACAAAGAAAAACCCCAAAAATTCCACTCCCTTCTATCTCTGAGACTAATTCTCTCCGCTTTTGCCATCAGCTCTTTGGGAGAAACAACAACAGAGAGCAACAATCCACTCCAGTATTTAAATGTCCTTTTCCCCCCTCATGCTTTCCCTTCCTGCCTCAGTAACAATAATATCACCTCCCCTTTCTAAAACAAGAAGTCACTCAGTATATTTCAAGTGAGTGGACCTGGCTTTCAAAAACCTGCTGTAAAGGGAAATTACACGCCAAGGTGAAGTATTTCTTCCACAAATCATCTGGGGACATCATGAACCCTCTGTGATTAAGATCAGTGCCATAATCATAAATACTCCTGCTTTATGACTAAGCTGGAGCTCTTCACTGGAGCAAACATGGGCTTTCCCAAGGCTGCCAGAGTGGCTGATCCAGATCTGTTACAGACAGAACTGATTCACCTGACAAGTGGCAGGTAAGAAACTCACATCTCAGTGTTGGTGGCGAGGGAAAATGCATTTTCTGCCCTTTCTCCGTCTCTGGTTGTTTTGGCATTCCCAGCCTGGGGCTGGCTGATCCCAGCCTTCCACAAGGCAATCCAAAGGCTGCCCCTGGATGGCAGGTGACAGCATTTTCTGGACAATGAGGGTGGCAGCCAAAGCCTTTCTGCTGTCCCTCTGGATCAGTCTCACACCCACCCAGCATCCTGCACTAATCAGCAACTCACACTACAAGGAAATACAAGCAAAACCCCCAAGATCCTCTCAGAGAAGATGAATAAGTTCGAAATGAAAGGCTGAGCCTGTGGGATTCCAGAAATTCGTGAGGCATCCTAAGGAAATGATGGAGTCAGGAGGACAGGAGGGCACAAGGCTCCCTTCAGGGCGCTCCAGACTGGGTGGGGGTGAGGGAGCCCATTTGCAGCCCAGGCCATCTGGAGAGTGGGAAACCTCTTCCCACAGGATGGGAAGATGTTGTGCAGGCAAACAGAGAAAGAAAATCACCTGAGGGTGTAGCAAGAGAAAGGTGAAGGCTGCAGTGAGGGAGAGGGTGAAGGCACTGATGACTCCAGAGGGAAGGAGCTTCTGGCACTGGTTCATGAGAGAGACTAACACCAATATTTGTTTTGGGAAGATGCCTGACTTAATCTGCTCCACAAACTCATGGAGAGTCAGAAAATGGGACGGTCCAACCACCCCATGCTTCCCACCAGCACCTCCTCAGGATTTACCAGCTTAGCAGGTTCTCATGCCTGGGTGGTGGCAAAGGCTTCCCTCTCCTCATCCTCCAGGGCTCCAAATACTGGCAGAGGAAAGGATTGACAGGAGAATGGATATGAGAGGCCAGTGAAAATAGATGAGGGTGCACTTTGAGCTCTGCTGAAGATGGGAACAGACCTGGATCTTGTCAACCACGTGAGTCACGTTGCATCACCAGGAAGCAGGTGGAGATATCAGCTTGAGAAATGAACCAGGCTTGGATTCCTCAAGGTCTCTTGTTCAGAGAACCCCCTCAACAAATAGGCAAGTGCACAGGACAGAAAATTATAGGATTACAGGTGGCAGTAAGAAACAGGCAGTGGAAGTTTGGGTGAGAGCAGTGGGTTGGTGAGAGGATGGCTTTTAAGAGAAGTGTGGGAGATAGACATTTGTTCAAAGTGCCATTTGAAAAAAAAAAAATCAAAAAACAAAAACCTTTTCTGGCCACAGAGTGATTGTAAATCTGTTTGTCAGAGTGCACTTGTGATGCCTTCCTTCCCCAGCCCTGGAGAGCCACAAACACACAGAGGAAATGAGAGGGACCCTGAAACTGCAGGGCATTTCTCACACTGCCAGCCACAAAGAAAGCTCTGAAAGTTTTGGGAGTGGCAAGGCCTTTATCCTTGCAGATTTTGTCATTCCAGTCCTCCCTCTGTGGAGCAGACAGCAAAACCAGCTCCTGAGATTATTCCAAATGTTGGAATAAGATCCCATTTGTGCCCAAAGAAGGCAAAAAAAAAAAAGCTGCAGCCACGATTAGCAATGACCAGTGCAACATCCATGTGTTGCATGATGCTGTCATTGCCTTGTAGATCAGCTGTGGTTTTCCAAGGGCAGGTTTGTGCCTCTTCCTGCTGCCATGAAAATCTCACTTTTACAAGATCAGAAAGGGAGTACACAAAGCTTAGCAGGAAATTCTCTGTTAAAGGGGGCAGAAGAGAGGAAAAGCAAACTCTGCTGACAAAAAAGCCCCCCAGAATGGAGCTGAAGAAGACATCTTTCAGAAACAGAGCTAGAAGAGAGGTGATAAAGCTAAAAACAGGCAGAGTTTGGTGAATCCCTGCCTCCTCCTCAGTTCTGCAGAGAGGAGAGTATCCTTGGAGAGGATAAAATGAAGAGCAGTAGCTGTGCCATCCCATCCCTTCCCTAAGAAACTGGGATAATCCTCATGGTCTCCTTTCTGATGGATCAGGAGGTTTGTAGGCATCTGACTTTGGGCAGGGTGCTGGAGGAGAGGAGAGGTGGGAAGGTGAATCCTGTGCTCAGCCATGAGGCACAGCAGGGTGGTGGTGGTGACATTCAGTGGGAAACTGAGACAAAGTGTCCCAGGGGATCCCCCTCAGCAAGAAAATGGGGTTCCTACAGTGCTTGGAGTGGAAGGGACAGAGAGCTGTGGCCAGCAGGGCTGGCCAAGGTGTGACAAGGCTTTGGGATAACCCTGGGCTGCCTTTCCTCTCCCCTTCACCACCAAGCTCAGGGCATCAAACCCTCCAGCTCCTCAGTACATTTTCCAGTAGTTTTGCAGAAAATCCTGGTAGATGGAGAATTCATGAGTATTTATGGCTTCTTCCAGTGCCAGAGCAGGTCAGGACATCTGATGGGGGACATCTCAACCAGCACAAATGTGACAGCTCAACCAGCATTTACAGAGAGGGTGGGAGGGAATGGCAATGTCACAGGAGCATGAAGACACCAGATGTAGGAGCAGGAAGGAGTTAAGTGTCTCCTATTTGCATTCTCCTGGCCTGCAAGGGCTCCTTGGTTACAACACCAGGCATTTGCAGCTCTGTATTTCGACCCAAGCTCCAGCTCAGCCCTGCCAGTGGCAATCTGGGGCAGTTGGAAACATTTGCCAAATTTGGTGCATTAGGCACCAAAACCACAAAGCCCCAAAGGCCTTCCAAACGCAGCTGGGATCCACTGACCCCATGGCCAAGCCCTAAATCCTCCCCAGGTGTCAGCAGCCTGGGGTAGGTAACCTCCTTCTCTCCTGGAGGAGAGGCAAGACCAGTGTGTCCCATCCCTCCCAGACCTTTAGTGCCTGGGATTTGTGATGGCTTTCCAACATCACAATCCCCGTGGAGTGCAGGAGGGAGAGAGCAGGTCCCTGTGGGTCTGGCAGAGCAGAGGGGAGAGGAGATCCCTGCAGAGGGAAAGGGTGGGACTGGAGGTGGAGAAAGCTTTCTGTACCAACAGGGTGACATCAGCCCTGAGCATGCCAGACGTGTGGCACATTCCCTGTTGGACTATGAATCCCCCTGGGCCAAATCCACACAGGCCCAGGAGTGCTCAGAAATGTGAGGATTGAATTAGAACCTTCAGAAAAACTAAAATGCATAAATCCCCCCAGACATGAAGTAGAAATGCAAGTTTAGTTTTAAATAAAGTGGATTTTTAAGTGCCTTAAACTAATAGCCTGTGTCAGTAAGAAAATACCTAATACCCAGTTTATAGTTTTTGCAAAGTTAGTTAAATTCTAGTCATAACAAAAAATAATGTAGCCTTGCTGAAAATTCCTAGATAGAACAGATAGAGCTATATATGTAGAATTTCTGTAAGAATTCACAAATATTAACATGCATCAATTTTAGCCTAGGACAGGTCCAACACTATTGTAAGAAAATTCATGTTTAAGCCTGATTGGCTGAAAAAATAGAATAAAATGCACAGTTTTGAGAATGACACACACACAATTGGAGACTCACAAAAAACACCAATGCTGCTGTTGTTGCTGCTGCTACTGCTAAAGCTGCTCAGGGGACACAGAGCACAGGTGCTGAGGTGTAGTAATGCACCCCACACCCCCGAGTGGGCATTTCTCTATAAGGAAAGGATTTCAGTTTATCTTTAGACATTTTAGGAAGTTTAACTAGAAAGTTCTGTGTCTTTCTCATTGTAATTGGCTCAGTAGCAGCACAGAGGCACTGGTTGGGCTTGGGAAGAGCAGCTCAAAGCCTGTTGCCCATTTCATTGGGGCCAAATGGAGCCCCCCTAGGTCATTCAGTACTTAAGGTGCTTGGGGCTTTTTGGAATGTTTTTAGCAAGGTGTCAGAGGTTTCTCTGACACCT
Organism: Cettia cetti; assembly: GCA_013401135.1. Lineage (NCBI taxonomy): Eukaryota > Metazoa > Chordata > Aves > Passeriformes > Sylviidae > Cettia > Cettia cetti. The sequence goes on from VZUI01086260.1 coordinate 5,598, forward strand.
GTGCTCGGCTTTTATTTCTGTAAGGTTTATTATTTTTCATTTATTAAACCTTTTACTTTACAAAACTCCTCTGAAGAGCAGTTATTGATTATTTTAATTATTATTTTAAGCCAATCTGAAAGCTCAGGACAGCCCTCAGAGACTTGATACATTTCCAGGTGTCCTTGTTGGACACAAAATAAAGATGCTTGACTCCAGTTTAAAGGCAGAAGAAAATCAGAGGGCTTCTTTTAAAATTCATCCAGCCTTTTTATAACATGCTGCACTAAAAAGGCACATTATTGGTCCATAGGATTGACACCTCTCTCCGTTGGTTAAGTAACAGAAACAACACCTGGGAAAGAGGTTGTTATGAGAACTTAGAAATGCTATGAAAAGAGAATGATTATTTACAGAAACTGCCCTTGAAGGAAAACTCTCCCAAGAAATCTTCTCTTGGGGAGAAAATCAGACACTGACAGGCTGAAAACCTCACAGACTCAGAAATATCAGGCCCACATTCACGTGTCTAATTCCACACTGGACAAGTGTCAAGCTGTGTCACTGTCACTGCTGCTGTGGCTGCTGCTTCTGCTTGGGACCTGGAGACACTGTGTTTGGGACCTGGAGACCGTGTTTGGGACCTGGAGACTGTGTTTGGGACCTGGAGACTGTTTGGGACCTGGAGGCTCTGTGTTTGGGACCTGGAGACTGTGTTTGGGACTTGGAGATGGTGTTTGGGACTTGGAGACTCTGTGTTTGGGACATGGAGACTCTGGGACTTGGAGACTGTGTTTGGGACTTGGAAACTCTGCATTTGGGACTTGGAGACTCTGTGTTTGGGACTTGAAGACTCTGGGACTTTGAGGCTCTGTGTTTGGGACCTGGAGGCTCTGTGTTAGAGGCTTTCTGCACGCTGGCTCGGACTGTAACAACTCTGCCTTCACGGGGCTGATTTAGCCACACAATAAAGGACTTTACTTTCACAACTACCCAGTCTTCAATGAAGACACCCCAAAAACTCCACACCCTGTGTCCCAGCCTACCTCTGGCATCTTGACTCGTCCCTCCTGGAAGGAGCAGGAGCTGGGGTCGTGGGTGCAGACGTGGCGGTACTTGCACCAGTGGCAGCGGTAAGGGCTCTCCACGCACGACAGGCACCTGGAACAGAGGCACACAGCCATCACTGCCCAGCTGATGCTGCCTTAAGCCTTTAGCTTTTCTATTTTTCAGATCCTGCACTGCGTTAGTGTGTAGCTCTGAACTCTGTGTAGAGGGTTTGTGAGCTCCCTGCACAGTTTGGTCAGACAGAACAATCCTTCCAGGCCTGAGAACCAGGGACACCTCACAGCCTCAGGCCTGGAAAGTCCAAACAAAAGTGAAACTGGGGGAACGTGACTTCATTACCTGAAGCTGTAATTGGGCAATTAACCCCTGATATGCAAATAGACCAAACTTATATCTGCCCAAAAACTCGTGAGCATTGTCCAGGCTCCAGCACTGCCCAGGGTGTATCTGTTGAGGGCCTTTAATAAATGCCTGCTTTATTCTCTGACTCTGGCTAGCCTCTGCTCTAGGTAGCCAGTCCAAAGCACCACAGCCAGCCTTTCCCAGTGGGAAGTACAGCCTGAAAAACCTTGCTTTTGCAGGAGGACACAGGCTTTGCCCTGACCCAACACCAGCAGGATGCTGCTGGATTTGCTCTGGCCTGAGCTGTTGTCACTGGCATCTCCAATGTCTCATAGGATTAAATAATTTAGATTGCGTTCATATCATTGCAGCTAGAGGAATAATAAATATTTATTGTGTTTTGGCTGTCCTGGGCACCAACAATCCCATGTGGTTAATTCTCCCACACATGACACAGAGGCCAGAGACAAACTGGGATGTACCAAAGATGAAGGAGGGAATTTTCTCCTCCTGTGTCCCACAGGTTTATTGGTGTGAGTTTTGGTCAGGGTGATGAGGTTTCTGCAAATATATTAACTCATATTCTTCATCCCAGAAGAGAAATAAAGATTACTGGAGCAGGTACCTGGGAAGCAGAGGGCATATTCAGGGCATCACCTAATCTGGGTGCAGGAAAGAGCCATTCCCTCCATCTCCCAAGGTTTTGCTCTCCTGTGCCCCAGGGGCTGTGCAGAGCCAGAGCTGCAAACACCTCCCCTGCTGTGTTACAGCACTGGCCTGGACCTACATCACACTTCCCTTTAGATTTAACATGATGTCTGCTCAGCAGCAACCAAACCCAGCTCTCTGCACAATCCTGGGTGTTCACACTCTGGAGACCTTCATGGCAAAGACCTGGAGGGGATCCAGGAAAGGGAACGAAGCTGGGGAAGGGTCTGGAGCCCCAGGAGAGGCTGAGGGAGCTGGGAAGGGGCTCAGCCTGGAGAATAGGAGGCTCAGGGGGGCCCCTGTGGCTCTGCACAACTCCCTGCCAGGAGGGGACAGCCAGGGGGGTCGGGCTCCTGTCTCAGGTAAGAAGTGCCAAAATGAGAGGAAACTGCCTCAAACTGTACCAGGAGAGGTTTAGATTGGATATTAGGAATTTTTTTTCATGGAAAGGGTTGTAAAGCACTGGATCAGGCTGCCCAGGGCAGTGGGGGAGTCACCATCCCTGGGAGTGTTAACAAACACTTGGGGACCAGGTTTAATGGTGACCATGGTGGTGGTTGACTTGGACCTGGTGATCTTAGAGGGCTTTTCCAGCCTTAACCATTTTATGATTCTATGCAGCTGCAGCACCTGGAGGGTACCTTGAGGAGACTTCAGGCAAGTGAATTTTCCTGGTCCTTATGTGCCTCTGGATTTTTAATGGGCAGGAGAGAAAAGCTCCAGAGCTCGACAGGCAGACACACCCCCTTCTCCCCTGTCTCTCTGAAATCTTGCTCAACCCCAATCCACTCTCAGCTCTGGTACAGCAACTTATTCTTCAAATTGGTAACAAGTGCTTGCTCTGATACATCGAATTAAAAATGGATAGCGTATTATAGTTTGTCAAGTAAGAAACCTAAACATGCCATAAATATTTAACAGCACCATCTCTCCTGCTCTCTCCCCCCTCCAACACTTGCTTTCTGACACTGTTTGTCAAAGCAGCAGGAACATGGAAATGGGATTTGCCTTTCCTTGTGAATTGCTGAGCTGCAGTAATTATCTGCTCTTGGCACTTGTGACGGCTCAGTGGTGGGGACAGAGCTGCTCAGCCTTGCTCAGGGCTGGATCAACCTGCTGCAAGGGCATCTTCCTGCAGGGATTTGGGGGTCTGCTCCACTGGGGCAGCTCCTGGGTGGCAGCTGAACCCCAGGGAAAGGGGGTGTGAGGCAGGGAAGGCGCTCACATCCTGGAGAACATGGTCCTGAGGGAATAAGCTGGGTTCTGTCCATATCCTGCAGGAACCACAAGCTGTATTTTTCCAGGCTGGAGGGTCCAAGTCTATGTTAACATGCTGCTGGTGGGACTGGCAGCATGGAGGATGGTTGGAGGTGCATATGAGGAGCCGAAAATCCACAAAAGAATGAGCAATAGGAAGATGGGGGAGATGTGCTGAGGGCACAACTCTACTTTGACTCAATTATGTGGCGAATTGCTCCTAATTCGATGCTGTGCCTGCAGAAAAAGTGATCCCCACACTCTGAGTCATCTCAGCAGGGACCCACCATTCTGGCCACCACACAAGTGACCCCAGCCCCTGGTCACCTCCACCTTTAGCATCTTCCTGAGGGACAGGTGTCCATGTGAACCTGGCACCCAAGGAAAGGAACGTACGAGTTGTGGACGCTGCAGTTGTAGAAGACGAAGCTGGTGCTGGCAAAGGTCATCCCCGTTTCCTTGGACTTGAGCTGGAGCTGGACAATGTGGTGGTCACCTGGGGAGGGAAAATAGGACATCAGGCTGTGCCTGCTCTGTTAGCCCAGCTAAGCCCTGTTGGCCAGGCCACCAGCCTGAACCTGGAGCTGTCCCACAGCACCTTGGCTGGGCTGTCCTCAGTAGATGTGAGAAGTGTTATAAAATCCTTCTAGAGCCCAGTTCTCCCACAGGTACAGCCCAAATTCTTATGGGGTGATGGAACTCTGTCTTTACCCCTGGAAATTTTTGTGCCTGGGAGCTGAGGCTGGACTGGAGGATGACAACAGGTCTAGTTTCAAAATTGTGGTGACTGAATTCATCAGGTAGGAAAGCTAAGCTCAAAGAATGAGTGCAGATGTCCAAAATTTGGAGACCAGAATTTTATTATATTAAAATATAATTTTGTCCTTAAAGCTGTTCCATACTGCTGGTTCACTCAACATTCCCAGAAAAAAAAAAAAAAAAAAAAAAAGGGAATGTGGACATTCCTTCTATGTTCCCTCACTCCAAGCTCCACTTGCCTCAGCCTGTGGCTGAAAGAACCCACCTCAGTGTGAGAGATGTGAAATCCATTGCACTTCCAGAGGGATCCACCCATTTCTGTAGCAGACCCCTTTTCACCTCAGCTCCTCCACATCATTTCCTCATCCCTTTTCCCACTGCTCCCAAGCAGGGACATCAGCTGCTGCTTCCTCCCACAATTCGGAGAGGGAAATCAGTGGGTGCAGCAATTGCAGTAATTGGGTGGGGAAGTGACCCAGGTTTAATTACAGATTTACCTGGGTGGCCCTTTCCCTGCTATTTATAAAAGATGATAGGATAAGGGGGAATGGCCTTAAACTGCAAGAGGGCAGATTTAGATGGGATATTAGGTGGAAATTCTTCCCTGTGAGGGTGGGCAGGCCCTGGCACAGGGTGCCCAGAGAAGCTGTGGCAGCCCCTGTATCCCTGGAAGTGTCCAAGGCCAGGCTGGCTGGGGCTTGAGCACCCTGGGACAGTGGAAGTTGCCCCTGCTCATGGCAGGGGATTGGAATTAGATGATTTTTCAGACCCTTCCAAACTAAACCATCCAATAATTCTATTATTTCCCTCCTCACCTGAAAGATTCATTAATCAGTGAGGCCAAAGCAAACCTGACAGTGCTCCCTCACCCACCTTGGGGCACACACCCCTCACACTCTTCACTGAACACGTCCTGCTGCCAGTGCTCAGCTCTGCTGCCCATCTGCTCTGCCATGTTTAATGACTTTGCCAGCGTTTGCAAGTGTTTTAAACCAGGATGTGAGGCCTGGATGGCCCCAGGTGTGACAGTCACACATCCTTTGGTTCAAATCCAGCCTCTGGCACTGCAGGGAGGGCTTGATCTCTGCAGAGGTGCAGAGCAGCAGCTCTGAAGCTGATACAGGCTGCAGGTGCCTTGAAAGCAGATAAATCTCTCCCTCTTGTGCTGTCTCCACCTTTCACTGCTATTTTTGTCTGCTGGTTGATGATAGCCTGGCCTGGGACAGAAGGATTGAATTTCTGGTACCTGTCTTGGTAAGCAAGCATGACTGATAACTCAGAGGGACATGAAAGTGGTGACAACCTCCTGGGAGCTTGTTTTGGGACTGCAGAGGAGAGCACAGCAGCTGTGTGCAGCTCAGGGAAAGCAGAGAGGATGGTGACAGTTCATGTCACCTCATTTTCTGCAGTCTGAGGATCCCCAGAGGCAAATTTTACAGGAAATTTTCACAGGAAGCCAAAAATTGGCAGCATCCTCTCTGTGTCTCATGGGGGTGATAGCAGGGTCAAGGTTTTTATAGTGAGTCCCTGTAAAGAGCCACAGGAGTTCTTGAAATTACCCAGAAAGTTTGTTAGAAAAGGGAAAGAAAAAAGTGCAGGAAGTTGTGGATGGGGGAAGCACCCTTGGAGACAACGTGTTTTTCTGTGCTGGACCACTTTAGGAGAAGGAGCCAGAAGCAAACCTGGAACAGCTGAAGGCAGTAAAAGCCAGGAATTGAGACAGGAAGCTGAGCACACAGACAAGGAACAGGGTGAAATTACAGCCAGGATTGCCCAGCTCTGCAGGAATTTCTGTCTGTTACACGGGATGGGATGTGTCCTGTACCCTTGGTGTACAAAAGGAGAGGGAATATCCCACATCCACGTCTTGTCTCTGCTGGATCCGTGCAGCTGCCACTCGGTGGCAGCCTGCAAACACCTGGTGTCACACAGACGAGCACCTGGGTGCTGCAGCCCAAGGTTTGTGCTCCTGAAGCACTCCCACATTCACACAGCTCGTGCCACGGCCTGCTGCTGTGCAGCTCCAGCATTCCTCCTGCTCCCAGGGCTTTCCACACCCTCTCCTCAGGCTCTCAGCAGCCAAATCCTGCTTTGTGAGGATGCAGGAGGGACGCAGGGTGTGGGGTGAGGGTGGGAGGGAGAGGCGCAGGTGCAGGAGCTGTGGGACACTCACCATTCTCTGTGATGATCTGGGGCACCTCCTTGGCAGCTGGAGAGATGCACTGGATCTGGCTGCCCACCACCAAGCCATCCATCTCCGAGAGGTCCTCGAAGGTGCAGTTGACCCCTGCCGAGAGCTCGGGCACGTTGTAGGTCTCCAACACCAGCTGCAGGCAAAGATGGAGGGAGAGAAGGAGAGGAAGGGAAAGAGAGAAGAAGAAAACACTCAGCCAAACAACAGAGCTGGGCCAGCAGGAGAGAATTACACTGGAGAGGTCGGACAAAGAGCCTCTTGCTAGAGAGAGCATCCTCCTTCAGCAGAAAGCAGCGGCTCGGGAGAGGGGCCAGTGAGGAGGGGAGGGCACGAGATGCTGATGCTGACACAGGTGGCAGGTGGTGGCTGTGCGGGGACACCTGCAGGGCGTCCCGGGGCTGGCTGGCTCGGTGCAGGGGAGGGAGTGCTGGCTGGCTGTCATGCAGGTGTCAGGTTAGGCAGGGGAGTCTTTGGAGGCGGCGCCCAGGGCCCCGCGGTTTCTGAGGAAGGTGACTGCTACTCACAAGAGGCACTCTGCAGACTCCAGAGAAACTGGAGCGCTCCAGTCTAACTCTCTACGGGCTGCTCTGCCAGCAACAGCAGGGGGGAGCACTCTGCCCCCAAGTTCCTGTGTGAGGAGAGTCTAGTTACAGCCTTCAGTGCACCACAAAAATCCCCTGTCTCTACAGGCACAGAAACCTCTCCTGCCCATCCCACTGAAGAACCACTTGGCTCCTCGTGCTGTCCTGGGGTTCCATATGGGAAAAAAAAAATAATCAAGGAGGATTTTTCTGTGTTTTTAGAGTTCACAACACCCTCTGGCATTGCTCATGGTCGTGGGAGAAGGAATCTCAGGGCTGGTTTTTACTGTGTTCATACTTTGAGGAGCACATTCATGCTGCCAATTTCCCAGACGAGTAAAAGTCCTGCCCCACGGGTCTCCATCACTGAGGGTCCTGCTCAAAGGTCAGGCCTGAACACAGAGGAGCACCCCAGGAGACTCCTAGCACCTGGTAATTGGTGTAAATTTAGTGGTTTTGTCACCAAACACTGGAGCTAAGCACTTGGCACAGGCACAAATGCTCTCCACACTTTCCCTCTCCATGAGCTGGCTGAGGCCCCCTCTGAGGTGACAGCCACTGAAAGGAGACACAGGTGCATGCTGAGGTGTTGCTTCTACCAGCACAAAGAGCAGGGGTCAGTCCGTTGACAAAGCAGGACAGGATGAGAACGTGACACAGCGCTCAGTGCTCCCACACGTTGTGTTTTCCTCACTTAGGGAAATACTGGAGCTGTTTCTCCACACTGAGAACCATCAGGGAGAAAGGCTGAGCAGACAGGCCCCAGCCCTGTGTGCCATTAAGCCTTTGTGAGAGTAGGGTCATTTCTGGGCTGTGGGAATGGCAATGGGATTTTTTTGGAGGTCTTGGGTGGGGAAAAGGAAAAATCTTTGGTTATTTGGATGGATTTAGCACCGAGGCTGAATCCATTCTCCCTGCTAGCAATGGAGAAGGGGAATCTGTCCTCCTTAACAAATCTCCCTCTGGCAGATGGATGATGCAGGAGGAAGCTGTGCCATGCAGAAGATGACACTGGTGGGCAGACCAGTGCTTGGCCACAAACACCAGGAGCCAGTGCACGCCCCAAGCAGACAAGAAGTCCTACATCACACACTCCTGGGACAGCAGGGAAAGCGTGGAGCCTTCCCCAGCAAGCAGCTCTTCTCAGAGAGCCCAGAGCAGCAGCCCTGGGCTGAAACAGATTCAGGTAAGATTTTCCATGACCCTGTTAGTGCCCAAAATTCCAAAGTGTGGCTGACCACACAAACACCTGCTCTGCCTCCATGGGCAAGAGCTCACTGTCACTGGTCTTCTGCTAGACCTCAAGATTCTAGCATTCTAATTTTGAGATTTGCTAAGGACACCATCAACCCTCTGTTTGTTCCCCTCCTGGTTTGCCTCTGGGTCACCAGTTTAGCTGGGACTGGGCTGAAACTTCATCAAAATTCCCATGCAGATTGTTGGGTAACAGATGATGGCAACTTCTGATCCCAGCAGCTCTGGGCTGACTTACCCTGGGAGTAACCCAGAGGTAAAGGTCTCTTATTCTGTTTTCATTTTCAGTCGCCCCAAGCCAGCCAGTCCCCCAGGATTTATTCCAACATGAAAGAACTCAACAGTTACTGAGAGAATATGGAAAAGAAACCTTGAACTCCCAGAAGAACAAAGAACTTAAGATGTCTCAGATCAGTTTTGTTTGAAGCCTGGGGAAAGTAAAGTCGCAGCAAAGTTAAGAGGCTGAAACAAAGCAGCAATGATTGGACATGCAGGCTTTGAAAGGCTGATTTCCTTAGCCCTGGAGAAATCCAAACCTGTCACCTGGAAGCTGTCTGGCAGCTGCACCCTCAGCAATTCCATTTAGGCCTTTCAGGGTGTGGGGCTAATGGCCAGCTTGTCTAGAGATGGAGTTTTTAAGGCCTGGGTTACCAACTTAATTGCAGCCCAAATTAACATGGTCAAAAAGACAGAGCACTGGTAGTCTGAGAGAAATGGGGTTTTGTCTCCTCCTTGGAGCACGATGGGATCTCACCATGTCTGGTGCTGCTGCCATGAGCCAGGAGAGAAACCACAAACTGGTCAGATCTTCAGCAGAGACCTCCTGCCTCAAGGCCAGGGATGATCAGCATCATCTGCTGCTCTGCCAGCATTTGCTGTGTGCTTTCCTTGGCTGCTGACTGAGTAGCTTGAGGCCAGAAAGGTTAAACCTTGTGTGGTGGAAGGTCACAGGAGGCAGCAGGAGCCCTGGGAGCCTTGGGTTCCTCTGCACAGCATCCTGCCTCTCTGCTCTGCTTAGTGCTGGGGCAGGATGGAGTTCCTGGGCGCTTAGAAAGGGATATTTCCATCCAAAATGATGGGACCTTGGAGCTCACAGAGATAATTCCTATCATCCTTCACTCGGCTTTCCTCCAGAATGCAATTTCTAACCATGAAAATGTCCCTTGCCTACAGCTATTAATGAATTCCTCTCTCAGGGCAGCACACAACGCTTGCAGGACACAGAGTCCCTCCAGACCTGCCCTCACAGACAACAAGGAAGACTCTTCCTCCTCCATTTCTAGATTTCTAAGCAGAGAATAACCAATCCCAAAACATCCTCCTGTGGCAAATCTCTCCCAGCTCCAGAGGATTTGCGGGGAAGTTAACGGAGTCTGGAGAACCTCTTGCTGCCGCTCCTTCCCACTGGTGCAGAATCCCTGGATCTGCCACGCTGCAGGGGCAGGTTAAACCCGAGGAGAGGGGCAGGGCTTTGCCATTCCTCACCAGAACGTTGTACTGGGACACGGAGATGTTGTTGGGGTGCACGGTGAGGCGGACGCACTGCTTCATCTCCGAGGCGAATCTGCGCGGCTCGCTGGAGCGCTCGCACCGCTCCTTCCTGGTGCAGCTGGGGAAACAGCAACAGACAGGGACAGAGTCAGCACACAGCCAGGCTGGCAGGGTGGGGACAGCTCTGGGGACAGCTCTGGGGGGTGGCAGCAGCAGTTAGTGTGGGGAGAAAGTTGGCTCTGTGCTCTTTGGGACAGCACGAGACGGAAAATCACGCTCGTGCCCTGGTGCTGTCTGGCACAGGGGATCACTGAGGATATCCTGAGCCATGAGGATCATCCAGTCCAACTCCTGGCCCTGCACAGGACATTCCCAAGAGCCCCACCACGTGTCTGAGAGCATTGACTCTGGTGCTGGCAGCTGGGGGATTGTTCCAGCAGGCTGAGGAGTCGCAAGGAACCCGTAAGAGGAGGGAAGTGATGTGTGAAAGCTCCATCCCCGCTGCTGAAATTCTCTGTTTCTCCACACACACAGCTGGTCCAGCACAAATTTCCCTGGGCCAAACCCTCAAACTCTCTGTCCAAGGGCTGTGGGACGCCTCAGGCAGGGCAGTCCCTGTAGAAAAGCCGTGCACAGCCCATGGTTTTTGTACCTGCTGAGAATGCTGCACACTTGTGGTGCCTCTGGGCTGCTGGTACCTCACCTCTGGGATGGGGCCACCCTCCCAAACAGTTGTCCCTGGAGATTAAGGAGTTTTTTGGCTTGAAAATGCCTGACTAGAAGTGCTGAGAGTTCAATCTTAAAAATTCAGGTGTTCCAAATAAGTGACAGCTCAGTGAAATTTGTGGGTGCACACACCTGGGCTGCACAAAGGCATGAAGATCACACCACTCACTAATGGTTGATGCTCTCAGTGCTGTCACCACCCCTCATCTCACCTGTGTGGTGCAAACACGACCCAGAAAAGTGGATTGGTGGCTGTTTGCCCCGTTTCCACCCAGGTTTGCACTTGTTTAACACAAACCACATCAATATTTCACTCCACACACGCTGCCAAGGCCGTTGCTTCAAGGAAGGTGTCTGCCTGGAAATCCACAGGGTTAATCCAAGAGGACAGCTCCAGCTGCATGCCAATTACCTTCTGCCATTAAGTTAATGTTATGGACTTGCACGGGGTGTCTTCAATGGATTTTGTTATTAGCAGTGCTATTACCCCCCATTAAAACCAGCTATAAAGACTTAAGTGTGGATGTTAAATTATTCACCCTCTCACAGGCTCCAGAGCCTCGCTTGTGAGAGAACCTGGGGGCTGCTGGAGCCCCAAGATCACCCCTCAGCATCCCTACTCCTTGGAGCAGAGGCTGCACCCTCGTGCATGGGGATTTGCAGGTGAGGATCCATGGAAACACGCACCAGAAACTCAATTTATGGTTAATCCAAATGTTTCAAAGCTTGGGGCAGCCTAAAACTTCAGGCCTTGGCTTCTCTCTAGTGACTGACTCTAGATAAAGTGAACACCCCAACTCCTAACTCCAAATTCTCCATCTTTCTGGCAGAGGATGGTTTTGTATTTCCAGAGGCAGGATCCATAAAGGGATATTTTGGCCATTCTCAACACACTTTGCAGGTTTGAGAGAGCAAAAGCAGCACTGCAGCTCCTGCTCTCTGTTCCCCAGGAGCCCTCATCCCATTAAATCTCCTCTGGCACTGCCACATGCTGGATCAGGAGTTTTAAATGGGCAGTCTCCAGAGGGTTGGGCCAATAGCTCATTAAATACCCCCAAAACTGCGAGTCCCCCATGGTGGCACGAAAGCCAAAAGGCAAAATGCTGACCTGAGATTTTTCCAAGCACTTCCATAAAATTCCAAACAGCCACAGCAATCCCATTAAAGCTCCACAGGGTGTGGGAAGTCCTCACCTGGGAATAGCTTGGAAGGGAAACGTTTTTGGGCTCAGAATCAAAACACAAATGCCCAAATTCTTCAAGATGTTCTGTTACCTCCCAGCTGCCGCACAACAGAAATATCTGGATTTTCTAAAATTAAACAGGCAACTATCCAGGCTCAGCTCAAATCTATGGATATGGATTAAGCTTCCAGGAATGTGGTTTGTATTCCCAATCCCACCACTGAGCAGGAATATAATAATCCACGTTTTACCTTGCTGTTTACAGGTCATACATATTTAAAACATGTGATTTTCAGACCAAACTCTCGCTCCATATTAGACTGATGTGCCTTGCAGCCTTGATATCTGCCTTAAGGTGAAAATAACGTCATCCAAATAATGAATTTATGAAAAACCAAACCAAACTAAGCCTGGGTTTAATAGAATGTCAAGGTTGCTGTGTCAGGGTCTCAGGAATTAGGGACTGCCAGACTGAAAGCAGCCTCTGTACTTCCAGATCTGCTCCCTGCACTCACACACTGCAAGCCAGACTTTAATTACAGGATCACAGGTTATTATTCCTTCTTTCCACGGTGACCTCAATTCTGACACTTCCTAACTTTTTGACTTTCACTGTCTGACTTTCTCCATGCAATTCCTCATTGGAAAAGCCCTAAATTCCTGTGCCTGGTGCTGGAGTTTGATGAGGGAGTTCTGCTGAGCTGGGCTCTGGGTCAGGGCTCAGGCTCTGGGGACAACAGCCCAGGTGTGTGACCACAGCTGCTTCAGGAATCAAATCTAAAGGGATGAGGCAGCTGCCAGTGGGTTTGTGCATGCAGGAAGGAGTGATGGGGGCTCTTCTCCAGAACATTTTGTCTGTGATTTCCCCCATCTCCTCTCCCATGACCACCTCATCTGCCCTGAGCTGGAGCATCCTCTGGGTTCACACATCACCCAAGGTGTCTGCCCAGCACCTGAGGTTCTCCAGAGGCAAAACGTGGTGGGCTTTGCTGTGGTGGATGACCCTGAAGGAAGGGACATTGAGGTTGGATCTTACAGAAAAATTCTTTGCTCAGAGGGTGGTGAAGCCCTGGTACAGCTTGCTCAGAACAGCTGTGGCTGCCCCATCCCTTGAAGTGTCCAAGGTTGCATTAGAGCAACCTGGCACAGTCCCTGCCCTTGGCAGGAGGTGGAACTGGATGATCTTTAATGTCCTTTTCAACCCAAATTCTTCAATGATCCTACAGTTCAGGTGAGCAGCAAAAAGATACCTGACACAAAGAAACCTTCTCCCTCCAGCCTTCCCCTCTGCACCACCAAAAATGCTCTGCCCTCCCCAAAGAGAGGAAGAAACAGCAGAGAAAATTGTTCCAACATGTGCAGGGGAAAGTCTTTCCCTCCAGCACCAGTCTCAAATCCCTGGGTGGTGAAGGCTGAGACGCAGAAACAAAAGTGACAAAAGATCTGGACACAGCAGGCCTCAGCCCTGAGGGGACACGGCAGCCCCAGAAGGAAGCTCAGCAAACTGTAAATAAAGGCAAAGGGGACTTTTAATAAATTAGTAATAATAAATTTAGGAAATAAATAAATAGTAAATAAATAAATAAATTAGTAATAAATTTTATAGGCATGAGACCCTGCCTATAAAGAGGTCACCTGGAAGGGAGCTGCCTGCACTCAGCAGCTGGGCTGAGGGATAATGAAATATCCCCACCTCATCTTTTCTGTTGTCTCTGCTGACAGTCATTGTCCACCTTGGGGCTCTGTGACTCTCACCTGGTGTGTTTATTGTTGTTTATACAGAAGAAAACCCCTGTTACTGCCAAATTTGCTTTAATAAAATGTCTGGAGCCCAGCACTCCGAGGGTGCCCACACACCCAGATTGCTCCCCACTGCCACGTTCCCTAATTCACTCCATAACTGGGGGATGTGCAGCTCCCACCCAGTGGCTCCAGATTCCACCTCAGGCCCCTAAAAGAGCATCTCCCACCCCTGAGCTTGTTCTGACTGTGGTGCAGACACAGCTTCTCTGGATGTCCCAGCAGCAGCTGCCCTTTCATCACCAGCTGTGTCTTTCACAATTCCAAGTGTCCTGCTTTGTCCAAAGCCATCAGCACAAGCACTGAGGAGCTGCTGCTGCCACTGAAGCACCAGGAATGTTATTTCCTCCTCACCTCCCATTAAGAATAAATGCCACTGGTGCTCACCCTCTGCTCGCCAGCCACCAACCAATTATTTTATTAATGTTAAATTAATACTTTCTGCTTCTCCAAGAATCTCAGAGGGCTTTGCCTGCAGCTAATTAAACTTCAGGATACCACCACGAGGTTGGGATTAGCAGGCAGAGACAGGAAAGTGAGGCAAACACTGAGAGCAGGGCAAAGCCTGAGGTGGAGTTCCTGGCTTGGGGCACAAGAAATCACCATTAAATCCCTAAAAAATCCCTAAATCAGGGGGCTAAAGCTGATTAGGCTGCAGAGGGGCCAGGCAATTCCACCTCTGGAGGGATGGGAAGGGTTCTCCTGCCTTGCTGGGGCTTGGTCAAACTGAGCCCAGACTCTCAGTGGAGACACATCTCCATCATCCTGTTGTAGACAAAAAACCCCAAACCACCACCCTGCACACACAAACCCCTCCCAGACCCCCAAAAATGTCCTTTATTTTTCACCTGACTGAGCCCTGCTTGCTCACAACCATAATTGTTGAAAAAGGACAAGATTTTGATTCTGTTTTAATTTCCCAAGAAGAGGACTATAATATCCAAGTTTTTGAATGTGAGACCAAAAAAAGTCAGTTTTCTGGCAATGGAAAAGGTCTTATCTGCAATTCTGTTAATGAATAACAAAATTCAAGACAAAAAAGTGGTGATTGGATCTGATCAGAAATTGCTACTCAGAACAGAGTATTTGGGGGTTTTTTACAAGTGGCAATTACCTCATGATGAAATATTTATTTGGGGGAAAAAAAAAATACCACCAAAAATCTTTAATTCCCAGAAATAAATTCTAAACAAATTCATCCTTTTTGGAGAAGCCTCATCATTTGATGCTCAGCAGTTTTCCTTTGACTCTGGGTGTTCAGGTGGGCTCTCAGGGAAGGAGAAGGACCTGAAAAAATCTGTGTTTGATGGTAAAGCTCAGAGGCAGCTCCATGGCTGGGGTCATCCCAGCAACCCCAAATGACACCTTTCCACCACCTCCAAACAGGTAATTTGCTGCAGCCACTGTTTTTAAAAAAGGTTTTGACATTTCAGCCTTCCTTTCTGGTTCTAAACAGTGACATTTCCCTCAGGGGATAAATCCTCACCCCCTGATGGAATCATCTCTGCCCCCCCTTTTCTCACACCTTCCCTCCAGTGGCAATCAGGGCACCCCCAGAGAGGAGGGGTCACCAGGCCAGGGTGGGATATTTTGGTAGGGTACGAGTTTCGTGTTGGAATTTCCAATTTTATCCCCAAACTCTTCATTTCTAAGGTTTTTTGTGGTGTGGGGTCCCTCACACTGGGGTCTTCCACTTGTGCAAGATGGAAATGTTGCCCCATCCCAATCCTCACCTCTTCCCAGTGGTGTGATTTCAGCTTGAGCAAAATTCCCTTTTTTTTTTTTTTTAAACCTCTCTATAGTTTTTCCCCTTAAAATTCAACCTGTTCCCTTCTTTTTTTCCCCCAGAATATCCATCTGCCTCCCTCACTCACATCACCACCTCCAGTGGTCTCCTTTCTAGGTATCTTGGATAGAGACATCCAAGAAAAAATAATATTCAGGAGGAAGCTGGAGAAGATGTAGGGAACCTTTCAGGGAAATCTGATTTAAGTCTCAGTTGGAAGAGCATGAGAAGCCCAGGTGGTCCCACCTGTCCTGGATCAAGACAGGATAAGAGACAATGATTTTCCATTTTTCCCACCTCATCATTTCCAAAGGAAAATCTGAGAATTCCCAGCCCAGCCAGAGCCTGTGGCAAGGCAGGCTGTACCTGCAGGCAAGAGTCAAACTGAAAGAGCTGAACAGATCAAAAAATTGGGAATGTGAAATCTGAGAGGGGGTGCAGGCATGGCCTGGTAGCAGCTCTCCTTGCCCCTGAGAGGAAGGGGATGGTTTGGGGATGTCCCATCCCTGGAATTGTTCCTGGCCAGGTTGGATGGGGCTTGGAGAAACCTGGGATGGTGGAAGGTGTCCCTGCTCATGGCAGGGGTGCCCAGGATGGGCTTTGAGGTCCCTTCCAACCCAAACCACTCTGAATTCTCTGATTCCTACAAGACGAAATAACTGAAATAACAACATTTTGTCAAATCTTTGGTCTTGCAACACACCAGAATTGTCATCCTTGGCAAAGCTGGAGCAGCACAGGACCTGGGAGGCGGCAGAGGGATTTCTGGCCCTGCTGCAGCCCTTGGGTTCCCCTTTCTCTCCACAAAGCCCCAGCTCCTGGCGGAGGGTCGCGCTCCCCGGACAGGCACGGGCTGATGTCCCAGAGGATCCCCAGACCCCGGCATCGCCTGGGGATGTGTTCCCTGGAAGAACAGGCAGGGCTGCCATGCCTTTTGGAAGGCGATCAGCAGAGGGAGCTCGGCGGAAGCCAAGTGCAAACCCTGGGAATGGCATTTCCAGCCGGGACTGGGGACAGGAATCCGGGAAAGGGACCGCAGGACAGAGATGCTCGGCTTCGGGAGGCTCTGGAGATCCGCGGTACCCGGATCACTCTGCTCCCTCTTTCAGGATGCGATGTGACAGCTTCCTTCCTTACCGGGGAAAAGTGGTTGGGGGTTTTTTGTTTGGGTTTTTTGGGGTGTTTTTTTGGGGTTTTTTGCTTGTTTGGGGTTTTTTTTTTTGTTTTTTGGGTTTTTTTTTTGGTTTTTTGGGGTTTTTTTGGTTGGGTTTTTTGGTTGGTTTTTTTTTTTTTTTTTGGTTGGTTTTTTTTTGTTTGTTTGGGTTTTTTTGTGTGTGTGTGTATGTGTTTTTTGGGTTTTTTGTAGGTTTTTTTGGTTTGGGTTTTTTTGCTTGGTTTTTTTTTGGTTTTTTGTTTTTTGGGGTTTTTTGGGTTTTTTTGGTTGGGTTTTTTGTTGTTTTGTTTTTGTTTTTGTTTTTTTTTGTTTGTTTGTTTGAGGGGTTTTTTGTGTGTGTGTGTGTATGTGATTTTTGGTTTTTTGTGTTTTTTTTTTTTTGTTTGGTTTTTTTGTTTGTTTGTTTGTTTGTTTTTGGGGTTTTTGTGGTTTTTTTTTTTATTTCCCAGTCAGAAAGAAGGGTGAGATGAGAACAGAGCAATTAAAGGAATCTGGGGATGGATTCAAAGGTTTGTTTTAGACAAGTCTGACCAACGTGCAGAGCCAGCTTTGGGTCTCCTGAGGTGGCTTTATCACCGCGGGGAGCAGAGCTGGGGAAGGAGGGAGCGGCTGAAATTTGCCTTTCCCTCTGCTGGAGCCAAAGCAATTTTCTGGCTGGAGCCAGGAAAAGGGAGAAGATTCAGTCCCACTCGCAAGTAAAGTTTAAGGTCAGTTTTAGCAATATTTTGACATTTCCAGGTTCCCTCGGGGTCCTGAGAACAGGAATGCCATAAATGTCGAGACACAGACATAATTGACCTTAAACTTTACATGGCCATGTGGTGAATACCCCACTCCCTCCC
Organism: Cettia cetti; assembly: GCA_013401135.1. Taxonomy (NCBI): domain Eukaryota; kingdom Metazoa; phylum Chordata; class Aves; order Passeriformes; family Sylviidae; genus Cettia; species Cettia cetti. Next base: position 22,742 of record VZUI01086260.1, read on the forward strand.
TGCCCTCTCCAGGCTGCCCAGGGCATGGCTGAAATTTAGCTCTCCCTGGCACCAAGAAGTTAAATTTGACCAACTTTCCAGGATACTCCATTCTGAAAAAAAAAAAATAGAAAAAAAAAAAAAAAGCAGGAGATGCTCCAGGAAAAGTGACAAATTTGAGCTGGGATAATGCACAGGATTATTCCTGGGAAACATGTCCTGGTAGTGAGGAGTTTTCTCAGCAAGTTCTTGTGTGTCTGAGGAAGGAGTTGAATGCTTTCACCTTTGGCTCTAATCACAAGCAGGCTCAACTCCCCAAAAGCTGCTTTTTGGGCATCAAAGATGGACTGAGCAAAGCAGGGAAATGCCACTGGGGGGATAAGAAGCAGTGGGCATTTTAATGGGTGCTATTTGGGCATTTTAATGGGTGCTATTTGGGCATTTTAATGGGTGCTATTCAAGTGGCCTCTTGAATTCTTGAATTTTTTCAAAGAGACATGGAAGAAGTAACTAAAAAAAAAAAAAAAAAAAAAAAAAAAAAAAAAAAAAAAAAAAAAAAAAAAGCTGAAATTCACTTTTTATTCCCCGGAGCTTTACAATTCCCCAGGGCAATTTTTAAGGGCCACGAAAAGTTTCAGACCACCATCCAAAGCTCACGCTGCCGCTCTTCTCAATGTCCCAGCGGGGCAGCCCTGGGATGAAAGGCCAGAACTCCATCCTTGATCTTGGGCTGCAGTTTGGGGAAGGGAAACCCTGCCCGGCCAGAGCTGCCTCTCCCACAGCCCCTGTCACTTCGCCAAACGGAGCGAGGCTGCTAATTGCTCTGCCTGCTAATCTATTCTAATGCATGGTAATAGAAGCCGAGTTTCTGCCCTGATAACTCCGCCGGCTTATGCTGCAGAGCCGCGACTCCCCCCGCCCGCCCCTTATCTCTGTCCCCAGGTGGGCTCCTCCCGCATCCCGGCCTTTGTGCCAGCCCACCCCCGGAGCCCCACGGGGCGTGGGTGCAAGGGATTTACTCCAGCATCTCCCGCCCTACAGAGCCGAGCGCCCCACAAAGAGCATCCCTCCCCTGCTCTGGGGGGATTTCAGGCCCCTTCTCCTTTCCCCGAGCCCCCCCTCCCCAAATCTCCAGGGCTCTGCGGGTTGTCTCGGCGCTGCTAATCTCTCCTGGGGTGGGAGCATCCAGAGCAGCCTGCTGCCGAGCCCCAGGGCTGCACAGAGGCTCAGAGGTGGCCCCGAGGACCAGCCCAGCTCGGGCATGGCTGGGGTGAGCGCAGGGAGCGGAGATTTGGGGGTGCACACGCGTGTGCCTCTCCGCAGGAACATCGGGAGGCTCACTGGAGCCCGGGATGGATGAACGGGAGCATTTCACATGCAAATCCCTGGAAACTTGGGCTCTTTGTGCGATGGAGGATTGGAAACGGTTTGCTGGCACGGGGTGGGGGTGGAGGGGGGTGTGGGAATGAGGGAGGGGGTCTGTGGAAGGTGATGCTGAAATCACCTCAGCGGGTTGTGCTGGAAAAGCCGAGTTCCCGTGTGAATCACAGGATCATGGACTCATGGAAAGGCTTGGGACATTAAAGATCATCCTGTCCAACCCCCTGCCATGGGCAGGAACCTTTGCACCACACCAGGCTGCTCCGAGCCTCGCTCAACCTTGGACACTCCAGGGATGCAGGGGCAGGCACAGCTTCTCTGGGCATCCTGTGCCAGGGCCTGCCCACCCTCACAGCCAAGAATTCCCTCCTAAAATCCATTCCTAAAGCATTCCCTGCTGTAGAAGCAGCCTGGACACAGCCAGCACCTGTGTGTGATGTCTGTGAGGATGGGGATCTCCTGCCTCCACCCTCTGACCCTTTCCAACCTCCTGCCAGGGTCAAAGACACAAGGAAAGGGCATCTCTGAAGCTGCAGGGTCTCAGGAGGAGAATCTCAGAGCACAAAATTCACAAGCAGGAGGCAGAACTCGAGCCAGAGGCCTGAGAACTGCAGTCAGTCCACGGCACTGAGAAAAGGAATCCCAGGAACCTGCCTGGAATCTGCCTTCTGCCACCTGCCCGTGAAAGGCTGAGCTTCAAATGAAGATGGAAAAACCCCTGAAGGCTCAGCTGAAGGCTACCTGTGTAATCCAAGCTCCTGCCTCTGAGGAGACAGCAAAATAACTTTCCCCCCACTGAATTCACTTAGAGCCGTTTTAAAGAAAATTAAAAGAAGAAAGCGAGAGAAAGGGAACAAGGTTGCTAGATAAGGCAAGTAATTAATGAACAAAATTACTTTTCCCAGAGAGCATCCTATCATGGTGCTTCCTATTCATGCTAATAATATTTGTGAGTGTCTTCCCCAGAACCTGGGTAGATAACACCTACACTCTCCCGTGCTTCTACATGCTCTCCTCTGCAAGGGCTGATGCAAATAATCTGTTCAAAGGGGCTGGAGTTCTTTTTTCCTGGCCTGATTGAGAACATTGTCCCTGAATTCTTCATGGGAGCATCTCTAGAGTAACTCCAAGGAAATTAATTTGGTGTCTTCCCTGTCACTGTGGTCCAGGTGCCAAAGAAAGTCAATTTTGGGGTGAGCTGCTCAGAAATTGGGGCTGATCAGTGGTGCTGAGGCTTCCTCAAGACTGCAGTGAGACCTGGAAGTCCTCCAGGTGAGAGGGTTTGGTTTGGGGCCACTTCAGCCTTGTAGTCACTTGAAAGGCAAATGAGGATCTGTGTTCAAGGAGGTTTTCAGGAAGGGAAAAGCCAAGGGAGCCGTGGGAAGTCACACAGACTCTGAATCCCTGCCAGGCTCAGCCAGCACCTCATTTCATTGCTCTTCTGCTGTCAGCATCTGCTGTCCTGCCTTGGGGGAGCACAGCAAGGAGAGAGAAAACATCCCCACAGGAGGGACTGATCAGGCCTGAGCACTTTGCATCCAAATCCCCCACCCCTGGAAACCTCTTGAGCAGCTTTACCCAGAGAGCTGCAAGGCAGAGGGGATCCCACAGAGTTCCTCAAACCAGATCTCCCAACCCCCTTCTCCTTTTGATCTTCATTCATATCTCTATTTTCACACTGCTGATAAGCTGCTTTCCTCCTCCTTATCCATCCATCCCTCCATCCATCCATCCATCCATCCATCCATCCATCCATCCATCCATCCATCATCCATCCATCATCCATCCATCCATCCATCCATCC